>JARFOD010043847.1:0-10160 GCA_031763545.1 Mopalia muscosa | reverse complement strand
GTGGGTGGAGCGATGTATGGATGGATGGATGGATGGATGGATGGATGGATGGATGGATGGATGGATGGGTGGGTGAGATGGATGGATGGATGGATGGATGGATGGATGGATGGATGGATGGATGGATGGATGGATGGATTGAGTGGGTGAGTGAGTGAGTGAGTGAGTGATTGATTGATTGATTGATTGATTGATTGATTGATTGATTGATTGATTGATTATTTGATTGATTGATTGATCGAACACCAGGGCGACTGCAAAGCTCCCTACATGATCCTTTGACAAACACGGCCGAATTGCGTTTGATTGTCAGATCGACTTTTTGGTTAAAAATTGTGGCATCAATATGTAAGCAATGGCATTAATGCCATGCACTTTAACTAAAATAAAGTACGGCGATTAACAAAAAAAAACAAAACCAAACAACAACCTTACTAACATTTAATTAGGTGTTAAAAAGGAACATCTTTATCGATGTTTTATGAAGAGAAAGATTACTTCGCTTGCCTCCTCCGGGATTCAACTTGAGTCTCTGGCTAGCTGGCCGAGCACTAACTGCCTGAGATACTGAGGCTCGTGGGCAGAACGGCCACATAGTTTTATCCCGATAAATGCTTTTAATATCTCTGTACATATTTTATTAAATGTATAGACAGAAACTTAAGCTTGCTTCACCCGGAATCGAACTCGGGTCTCAGACCAGCATATACATAGGTTTGTACATCGTAAAAGGACCATCACTGAGTTTCTTGGGACTGCCAAAGCCTCTGTATTTGCCCTGACTGGGGGCAAATGATACCCATACGAAGCCTATTGTAATTGAGACATGTTAGCCCTTCTCCTGAACCGTACTTCCTTCACTGTTGGCCCCGGGGTCTCTCTTAAAATAGGTTTGACCCCAGTCACACATATTGAAGGATGCTCACCCACGTACTCGATGACATCGACCCTTCAAGCGGCGATAAAGGTTGTACTTTGGGAGCTGGTCCACTTGATTTGGATGGTCGTTATTGTACGACAGCTTTGTGTTTAATCCCATTCCAGTTCCAATGTTATATATTTTTATTTGTGAGCAGTTATACGTTTATAAACTATTAAAAGAGTTCAAAACGGACAATTAAATCTACTAAATAAAACCCGCAAATAGTATCTTTAACAATTAACAGTATCCATGTTTCAGGGCATGATGGTATGCTGTTTCAATTAAGTTTAAAACAAATTAGGCTAATAAGTAAGACAACCAGAATAAAGTTAATTAAATAACTTTCATCAGCATTGCAGCAACAAAGTCCATCAATTTGAAGAACAAATAGGCTCAGTATAATAACTAATATGATGTTTAGTAGAGCATTGGAAAGCAATGTGCTCCTTTCTGTGGCTTTTATTTAATTTTGATTGGCAAGTCAAATGTTAACTGCCAAACAAATTTTAAGAAACGATGAAGATATGCTTATCGAATTGTGAATAAAAAAGTTAAGTTTAGTTTATTGATTCATACTCATTAAGATCCAAGGGATCCATTAACAGAGATGATAACAAATAACAGATAATAACAGGAGCAGATAGAATTATGAATACATAATGGTAAAAGTAAAATTCTAAGTTGCCAAAAAGCAAGAAAAGTTAAAAGTATAAAATAGATCTCCATGCTCTTTAAATGTGCGTCAATGTGGTAAAAATATCGATATCATAAGAGCAAGACGCGGTGTTAAAAAGATGTTGAGATCTAATTAAAAGTGAATGTCGTTTGAAGCATCGGTTGACGTTATAACTGAAACGAAGACATAAGCTATACATTTTTACTAAATTCCAACTTTAACTTGTCTACTTAGTATATAATTTAAAAATACAAGCCATTACGAAAGAGTCAGAGCTTTGTCAACGCCAACTAGATTGGGTTGATTAATGGTCCAAGAAATGACCTCTATGTCGAGGGGGAAAAGCCTACTTAATTTGAATGACCCTTTGAGGAAATAAATCTGCGCCACAGAGGCAATTGGTGCCCCGAGGAGGTTAAGCGGCGTCAGTCGTATCACAATGATTAAAAACGAACTGAAAGAGAGTTTGTTTCGTCTAAACCTTGTAATGGTCGCATTCCACAATGTAGTCATGTTTCTGACTTTGACAGAATGGTACAACGGTTCAAAGGTAAAACACTCCGTAAAGTTTTGATGACCCCTGAGAAAATATATAGACTTTAATTAGGGATATTCTTCGGATACGTTAAGTACTAAATTTGACGGCTTGAGGCAAGTAGGTGGAGAAGTATTAACCCAATGTTAAAATCCGTCATTTATCCTCCATCTATGGCTGTTTTATTTTGTATTTGTTCTTTATAAAGTGCTACATAGGAGGAGGTACAATGATAACAGCTGGCGAGTATATATAGAGTTGTTTAAGCTAAGCCCTAGAAGCTATGAACAAGGTACTGGTTACGGTTGTGAATATTGGGACCTCTAATATTATAATATAAACAAAGTTTACTTTAAATAGAAACTGCTTAAATTTTACCACATTGAGTCAATTTGCCATCCACCTACATTTCAACACCAGAAGAAGTATCTGTACAATTTATTAGAAGAAAAAGAAAGGATTCCCAAAAATAAAATGATACTAATACACGAATTCCATGCGATGTCTGCTCGCCTGGTCTAACATTATGCATGTTTCCCGAGCGAAAGCGTTTCTCTTCGGACTCTCTGCTTGAGTCTTTATATTTTATCAGTGTGGATGATCGTGAACAGTAGCTTTTATTGCTCTATGTGCTATCGGGCTGGTTTAAAATCGCTTTTAAAATTAAAAACATATGTGTAGGAAAATTTATCGGGTGTTAAATGTCCCACAGTTTTCATCAGTAAATCTATCTCAGTCCCGTTTTAAGAAAAATGCTTACAACGTATATATTCAATAGAAACGGTTATACCATCTATGCTCAGGGCCGTCTGTCATTCGCGTATATTCGCAAATTTATACTAAATTTACCACCGAGGAAACCTGATTTTTTATCACTTTATTTAGTCACCACCAGCAAACTATATCAGGTGCTGTGGTCTGCATTCAGTAAGTAGAGATACACTCATGACATTTAAAAAAAAATCTTCTTCTTGAGTTAGTTTTAAATAGAACTTTAATTAACCATACCATGTCAATTTATACGGTTCTATTTCTTGACAGTATATCATATAAACACCATACACTTTGAAATTCAGACAGACAAATATTTCATTAAATGACCGACAATTTTTCGTTTTTGTTCCGACGGAAGCATATAAGTGCCATCCTTTGAACATTAATTAATCCAAGATTTCGCCAAGTATCTGTTCAAGCGGATGAAATTTCAAACGGAGAACAAACTATAGCGCATCTTTGACGCTATCAAAACGTTTCTATACTCCCCTGGTTTTTCTGTTGGGGGTTGAACCACCCTTAATGTCGCCTGCAACAAACAATGTCAAGAAACCACAAACAGATCGGATCAGCGTTGCTCCTTGACCCTGAGAGTAATAGAGCAACAGGAAGCATCCTCCATACGTGAACCGTACAGTGTCGCGATCAACCAATGTAGTCTTGTTTCAAGCAGATAGTGTGGGTTTAACTGGATCTATGGTATCTCGTTGTCACGTTTCTCATATTGAAATCATATCTGAATATGAAGTCTGTTAGTTTGACTTTCTTATTGATAGCTCTGTCTCCAATTATACTTAAATTTGACAGCCGATAGCTCTTAGCCCAGGCGAACTAAACTTAGTTTTTGCTAAAGAATTCTGAAAAATGTAAGTTAAGCTAAATGATTAGCAGAGAGTTGTGATCAATGAATATGGTCACCTTAGTTCTTAGAATTTTTGTTTTGAGAACAAAACGGACATTTCTCAACCGACAAAATCACGTTTTTCACATAAGTTCAATCTTAGTTTTAAATCTGATGACGAGTATTTTGACATAAATGGGGTCTACGAGTTAGATAATCAATTGAATTTGATCTTTGGTTATCAATTCTCGTTGGCATGATCACTTCCATCCATTAAAGGAAATACAGTTATAACTACAGATATTTTAAGATAAAAAGAAAAGCAAAAATAAAAAACAAACTATAGTTATGGCTTATAGAACACAGACCATACTCTCTAACACGGCCATGACGATGACGAACAATTTATTTCAACGATCCATAACTCCATCTTACAAAATAAGTTTTACTAGATACGAATAACCCTAACTCTGTGGCGGACAGAATATGTTGTTCAGCCGAATGATAAAGGACATTCCCAATGTATTTTATTGTCTGGAAAACGCATAACCATTGTCTGGAAGAAAACCACAGCATATAAAAAAGAGATAATTAACTTAAAATTTCAACTATTTATCTTACCTATTCTTCCTCCTGAATGAAGACTCTGTAGTCTGGATTGTTAAGCACAATAAAATCCACAAAAATGTCAGAGTTGAAAACATGTAATAAATCCTTTTTTGAAAAGTTTGATTCATCTCAAAATAAATACACATTTTGTTTTCTTCACTTTAACTTTTCTCAATTGGATATCCGAAATAATTCCCACCCAACCACGTAGAATAACTTAACCAAAACACGGCAGTTTAGCTATTCAAATCAATCAAACTGACATTTCGGGCTAAGATTTGTCGAAAAAATAAAATTCTAAATAAATATTACGGTCCAGAAAAGTCAGATGGTGTCTTATCTAAACAGCGAGCACTATAGAACAGTGTCACCGAGCTATCCCATACATGAATGGTTTAGATTAACCTCTTCTAGGGCACAATTTGTTTCCCTGCAAAAGCCTGCGTCAAGGCCACTTATCGCCTCCAACGTCCTCCAGCTAAATTTATAATTGGATGTGGAACTAAAACTGAAATGAAAACAAACAGCCAATCAAACGGCATTCTCCAATGTTTTGGACCAATCAGGCCTTAAAAAAGATAAACTCAGATCAAACAACAGTAGTAGGTCATGTACCCTAGTATATTCCATACTAAATAAAAATGAGTTCACAGTAGAGAATCCGAAAACGGATGCATTCTTGTATACCAATCGCCTTTTTCCGGTATCTCCCGTGACACACGCACACACGCCGACGCCTCGCAGAGGGGAAGTACTTGTTTTGGAGTATGACAGTCTAACGGATCGATTTTCATTATAACAACAGCAATTGAAGTCACGTAATGAAAATAGTATTATAATGTGTGACAGTTTACCGTAAGGAATAAAGCAATGAGCTATATAATAGAGTAAAGTGACTACTCCAAAGAAAGATGAAAAATTCATATTGACTCAATATTTCGGTTTATTATCAAACCATCATCAGGAGTCCAATATGAGCTATATAATGTTGTTTGTTTTTAAATTGTGTATCGGTCCTTAATTTAATTTCCCTTACATATACAGTTAAAGTTATAAGGTTCCTCGTGGCCGGCAGACGCCATTACGTCAAAGTAGGCATAGTCTCTCGTTTTTCGGGGCTGACTCTCATAGCCCAATATACGAGAACTGAGGGGCTACAGGACCGGGAAACGCACAGAGTAAATCTCAGATAATTTTGTCAATGATTTTTTTCTGTTATTCGGATAATTTATGCATAATTTATTATGGAAAACATTATTGGTAAGACTGTGCATAGCGATCACAACTGAACTGAGCATTACTACCGAACCGTATAGTTTTAAAAAATAAATCTATGATTAAATAAGCCCGTACTTCATGTTTTCCCCGCAAAAACTACATTTTAAAAATGTTCTCTTTTTTGAGTGTGTATATTTTCAGTCATCGTCATTGTATAGTGATATATGCATATTTTGTAATGCTTGTGGGCCAGCTGGTCGAGAGCAAAAAACTATATATAATTATTTTTAGTGACCATAATTAAATAAACCAAAACCTAACAAAATCGTGAGAGTCCATGGCCCACCAAGGCCCCCAGAAGGTGTTGCGAGGATGAAAGCTGAAGCGGCAATCTCTAGACCCATTTCTACAACACCTTTTTGCAAGAAGGTTGATAATATCTATAATTTTTATACAATTTTTTTTAAAATCGTTGTCAACAGAAACAATATGGACAGTTTTTGCCATTCAAGTGGTTGATTAGAGTCACGCTGCTACATACATGTGTTTCGTCGCGAGTGTTTAATTTGCCTTATGGTGCGGTTTGGGATGGTAAAGTCCGCCAAAGGCAGTGATAATAGTATGATTATGCACCAGTCTCGTACATTTCCTCGTCGGAAGTCTATTTACAAGCGTATTCATACTATTTCCCCACACTTAAGCAAACCTACCCAATTCCATAACGCGACTTTAGAATACGCTATTAACTTTATGAGTACATTTTTGCGGAACCCAAAACGGATCAAAGTGTGAAATCTCGGCTCAGCGCGGACGATGTTTATAATTGATAAATTGATTAAAACCGGAAGGGGCGTGCCTTCACGTACAATCCGCTTGGTCAAAAACCTAGTGCCATTTTGAATTTGTAAATGTAGTGATATTCGCTAAAACGGCATAAATTCTGCGGTCGTAGCAAGGCAAATTACAGCCTTGCTAATACACCGCGGCTTTGCTTCGATGTCATTCAGCTGTAGATCAATCCAATTCCCCTTTTAAAGATACCATTCCCCCGAATCAAACAACAAACAAATTATAAAGAGATACTAACAAGTTTAATCAATTTTGAAATGAAAAAAAATTTTCAATTTTATGTTGACCTACATAACACATTTTCAAATTTGTATGCAACTGTGGCTTTTTCTAAAAGTAGAGCCCCTATGTCACTTCCTGGTAAGACAGTAATGGTGCGGGTTTGTCCCAAAGTTCACAGTCTGCGTTAAAAAGCTATATGGTACTTGATGGTTACAAAATGTCAATTGATTATAAAAAAAAAACCTTGTCATAATGGCGTCGATCATATAGATGATGCGCGCAGAACATTTGAGGATTCTCTAACATACACACCAACACGTTGGAATAGACATTTTGTTATTATACCAATAAATGCATTAAAGATTTTACTGTGCACTGTTTACTGTTTTATTTTCTAAAATACATCTTTCGATAAATTATGACAATAAAAGAATGTCATAAATCTACGCAAAAGGTGCCTGTTCAGTGTTTTATTTTCTAAAATACATCTTTCGATAAATTATGACAATAAAAGAATGTCATAAATCTACGCAAAAGGTGTCTGTTTAGTGTTTTATTTTCTCAAATACATCTTTCGATAAATTATGACAATAACAGAATGTCATAAATCTACGAAAAAGGTGCCTGAGCAACAAACGATTAAGCCGTACAATGTATGGAAGCCGATAGCGGCCCCACTTCCTCTCCATCTATTCGAGTGTGTATTATTGGTATTAATCGCTAATCCAGATTAGTCTTTCGAATGTAGAGAGATTATCAATGTGTGCCACCCAAAATTGCGACTCACAATACCAATCCTGGCACTTCATACCACCATTATCTATGAGACAACCAGTCCGGTCTTGTTATACTTCTATAGACTAAACTTTCCAAGGCTTTACATTTAATACAGCTGTGGCTAAATCATTCTACACGGACTAAACTGTATAATTATGCTGGTCAGAACAGTTCTTCACAGCGATTTCAAGGTATGTGACGTTAGGTCGGGACACCAGTGTGTCCGGGAGTTACTTCAACTGCCTAGATGCAGAGTTTTGTATCTCTAATAGTCTATCATACTAAATCCACGATTAAGCCCTACTTCAAATTCCACTGTAATACAATTACACGAACAGAAGCGCTCAAACTAACTAGCTATTCAATTACCGTGTTTAGTAGATAGCCTGACAAAATGTTCTAAAGACAAAGCATGCTATATGTAATGCCAGAAGTCTATTAACTAGAAGTATGCAACTGCCAAATAGATAAGCCAACCGGGATTGGGGACCGAGCCCTCTGTTATAGCGTATCATGTGACATTGCACAATTCAAAGGAACGCAACTTCAAAATGGCAGTTACATACTTCTAGTTAATAGGCTTCTGGTAATGCGTCTTCACTTTGTACGTACCAGTACTAGAGTACGTGTGTTACTGTCGGGAGTGGGTTGAGAATGGTCTCTAGCGCATGCAGGAAACTTGATAATGAAACAACCACAGGAAACCAAAACTCAGGACCACTTGGCCTATACACAGTCATTTAAAATCAAAGTAATCGACTCAATAGCCCTGTATCCGGTCTTCAAGTTGGAACTCCCGCCTTCCAGTGTAGTACAATAAACTTTTTCACCGACTTGTTTTCATATCTGTTCTTTTGCACAACAATATTCACAGCGATAAAATAAGGTCCATTTGCTCAAAATAGAGTGGTGACTGTCAGTAATTTAAACCAATAACCTGGGATCAAACTATGGATTCAATAGAGGGCATCGATACAGACGAACATATTCAGTTTTCGCCCGGATCTGGCAGTCCTAAAATGTACAATTTACTATAATTATTAAAAAGTACAATTAAAGTAAAAAAAAATAAAATAACTTGGTTAACCATATTGGTAACTTTTATATAAAGGGTTTTTTCCACGCAGTTCACAGAAAAGTGTTTTCATGCTAGCGCTTAATTTGGCGTTGTCGGTGCTTCGGTGGATGGGCTATTAACTCATACGGATCGAAGTCGCTTATTCCAGACAGAGATATTTATTTCTACTGTACCATTAACTTCTTGTTATTCGAACAATGTATCCCGTTTTTCGTAATAATTCGTGATTCGAAAAATGAGTTAAATGCTATTGGGCTGTAGGCCTACACCTTATATAGGATGGGAAGTATAGTTTATTCCTTGAAGAGATGTTTCTCAGTACAACATCGTCAACCGATTTGTGTTACGCCGAATAATAACTCCCGTTTTTTGTCGTTATTAGTGCTTCGATGGTGCATTGTTGCTATTGGTCTACGAACCATACCGGTGGGTAAACCCTTAATACAGGCAGTGTGCAGTACCATTACCCTTTGTGATTCGACTATTTTGTCGTGTGATATTGATGATTTGAGGAAGGGTTGGATATTGTTCTATACAACGAAACACGATTTACGTTTTTCGCGATTCTAACACAGACCCCTGTAGTTTTGTGATTCGATTCCGTTTTTTTTTTTACGTTCTTCGTGATTTGAACACATTTACCACGTACATTTCATCGGAAGCATATTTTTGCAATATCCATCATGCATATGTAAATGTAACCTTCATTCAAAACAATGCAAACTAAGAGCGAATAAATATATCACAAATGGTTTTCACATCAAAAAAATATTATTTATAGATTTGCAGTTTAACGCCTTTATCGATTATTGGTTTCTGCCGGGCTTTATATTTTTTTATTTGCGCTATTTAGATATAAAATTGCCCCATAAATGATATACATATTGCTATATACACTTTTAAAACGGCAAAAAAGATTTTATTTTTTTCAAAACATGCACTTTGGAGAAATAGCTACCTCAAAATACTTGAATTCGTCCGCAGTATCAAGCATGCAAGTCGCCGTCATATTTCCAAACTTTATTTAATATGTGGATTCAAAGTATATTGCTTCTGTAGCGGTTTGAGCGCTGGACCTACTAACCAGAGACCCCAGTTCGAATCCCCGTGGGAACGTACACAATTTTCTTTCTCTAAAATCAAAAATATAAAGACTACTCAGCCCTTCATTTTCATTATTACTGAGTAAATGAACGTTGCATAAATAACGAAAATAGCACAGGTAATAAATCTTCACCCTGTCTTATTCCACAATTATTACCACAGGATTTGACAAATCATTTGGCTTGAACAGATTTTCTTTTTACACCTATTACACCTTACCTTTGAACGTCAGTATTACTTCTTACTACAGAGCCCGTCTATTCACATAGTCGAAAACTTTTTGGAAGTTTATTAACGCAGCATACACTCTTTAAATGCATGTGTCTTTATATAAAGCTTTAAATCCATCACAAAACGCAAAAAAACGGAATGCTTTGACTAACCTGTTATTAAACACAAAAACACAATTTGAAGGCATATGAATACAGTCATATGTAAGTGAAGTATTATGACTACCACTGAGGAGTTTAACATTGTGAAGTATAGTAACAACTCCGAAGAAAGATAATGAATTCATTTTGACTCAATGTTTCGGTTTATTGATCAAACCATCAT
>JARFOD010043836.1:0-10161 GCA_031763545.1 Mopalia muscosa | reverse complement strand
GTCATCAAATCCTGTGTACAGCAGACTTCACTGATCTATCATTGGATAGTTCAAAATTGGCTGACCAACCAGAGTGCCGGAAAACTTATTAGCAGCACAGGATTTGATGACTCAACTGGGCCTTGTGATCCTCTTTAATGGATGATAACCAGAGTTACGATCAGGTTATGAAAATGGAAATTAATGTATTGTATTACACAGAAAAAGTTTTACTTATTTATAGAATATGGTTTTTGGATGGTCTTCTCCTTTAATACATCAATCGATTTGTCATCCAGGTTACTTTGACTCGTAGGACTGGTTCGATTTTCTAATGACGCGTTCTCAAATTACGATTTGTAGCTACGACTAAATGGGATTTCCCTGGTTGAAGACGTTTTGATTGTTTGATTGTTTCGTTCTTCTTCTAGACCAATCAAATATTCAATAGTAAGGGAAACCCTTAAGCCGCTACTACAAATCGTACATTTTTGAAGCACCACTTGTAGTTACCACTTAAAAGGATACCCTCTATATGCATCGGTTTGATTAGTCGATAAAGAATTACGAAACAGTCGATCAATAAAAAAAATCCGCTAATCAAGGGAATTCAATGGAATTGTTTCTACAAGTCGCACAATGTGAATGTGTCTTAACGGGTCGTATCCGTTACTCCAACCAATCGAATCACTAAGATGGAATTACTTGCCAGTGCATGCATGACCTTATATTTATTTGGGGTATAGTCCCCACCCTTGTGGCGGACACCGCCGTCTTATAGGTGCAATACACTTGTTTACACGCCAATCAGCAAACTAAACTGAACTACTCGACAAAAACTAATTTCAATTCGATTTTGTTAAAATAGTATACTTAACAAATTGATAAAAGAAGCAATTAAAATCAACAACAACAATTTATTTACAGCATTGAATTTTTACAACAATTGAATGAGCGGAGTTTCTTCCAAAACGAGGAAACATTTCGATTTATAAAATTTAAAAACTTCCTTCGGGGATTGACATTTAACTCAACTGTATGTGTTTGGATATTGTCACAGCTGTTGGTCTCTAAGCTAGACCTCTCATGACTGTCTACATCAGTGGTTGTACTACTCTCTATGTTGAAATCGCATACTTCTGCCGCAGAATGACGTGATTCGTTGCCATCTGCCTTACTAAGTAAAGATGGTGTGCTTTGATTTGACCAAGATTTGGCTAGGGTAAGATCTTTTGTATTGCCCTGTCTGGACAGGGAAGCACTGTCTAAATTGGATAGTTCACCCACAGCAGAATTTTCATCTCTGAACTTTCTTTTCTCCAAAAAATCTCTTGGTGATTGATAGCCATACCTATTATGGCGGCCTTCCTCATTGATATCTACATCTGAACCGACATTGTTTATGTAGTTTTCTTCAGCCTCGAATACATCAATGGCTGGCAACCAGTCAGTATTGTGGTCAATTTGGTCAAATATGTTTAAACCATGCAGGCTGACATAGTCAATTTCTGACGATACTCTCTGTAAATTCCCTCCATAGGGATTTTCTCTAATCCTTTGTTCCATGCCTAAAAGAGGCACCTTCTTTTCGGCATGTTGAATGGCGGAGCTGCAGATTGGTATATTGTTAGAGTCGGTAACTGACAACTTCTGGACACGACATCTTTCCGATTCTGCTTGTATTTCTAGGGCGTCATCAAGGAGATCATCCAAAGATTGTAAGGAACTAGAAAGACATTCTTTGTTATTTCCTTCATTATATGACCGCTTCTCCTGCTGCTTGTCTGCTGTACTCGAGGATTTTAATTTGCCAATCTCTTTTACATCGGATTCATTTGAAAATTCCGAAAATGCCTCATCTAGGAGATAATCTGTGCTAAATCCAGAAAAGTCTATAATATCACTGAGGGGAGCTGTTCTTGTCAAAGACTCGCCGTGATGAGTGTTCCTTCTTTTGTTTACCATGTTTCCACTATCTGCTATGCCTTTGACGGTGGCAGAATCGCTAGAAGCAGCCTTCTTTCTACGATGGACGACAACATCTCTGCGTCTCTCACCTCTTCCTGAGTGTCGCTCTGTGGTCATAGTAGAAACACGGTTGTCTTTTGTGTCACGTTTGGCTTTCGGACTAATCACCAGCTGTTTAGTAGATTTTGATCTAGCGATTAATGGAGTTCTACTTTTCCCAGATAAAAGAAGTTCTGGTGTCTGACCTGCCAGTTCAGATAAATCTTGTTTTGGTGGATACCCGACCATTTGGGATTGTAATCTCTTATTGTACAATTCACAAAGTTCCATTCGGGATACAGCAGTTGCCATTGAATCTCCTTTATCGCTACCTGTACATAGGCCCAATCCTAATTCACATACTTTTCTCACCCTCATTTCTTCCAAAGAAATATCCCGAATGTACCTTCCGTTAACCTCAAAGCGTTCTAAACTGACAGGGATACTTTTCCAGTCTATCTCGTCAGCGTCAAGATAATACAGCTCGATGTCAATGCTCCCGACTATAACCATTTTGATTATGTTGGTTCTCAGATCCACATGTTTCTTTAAGCACGATTTCAGATTCTGCTGGCTGCCTTCTGGGCCAACAATTGTCACTGATGGATAATCATACGAGTCCATGTTCTCGCAGTCACTTATGCTGTATTGTATCTGCGACGTTTCCAACTCTGCTTTGACTTGAGAGATTTCTCTTTGGACGTCTTCGTATTTAAAGTCCTGCAAGATCATCTTAACCCCAGACCAATCTGCCGGATCTGTGTCAAGCCAGGCAGGGGGCTCTGTGTTGAACAACCAGTTGATATTGGTTGAATTCCAGAATTCCGACTTGGAGATTTTCATGGCTTCTGCCATGTGTGGGTCCAACGAGTTAAGTTTTGATCTCTCTTGACCCGTGTCTTTTGCGTTAAACAGTTTTTCGTCTTCCCTTCTGTGTTGCACAGGCGTGCGTGTCCGTTTACCTCGACACTGACTAGGTAAGTCCGGCAGGTGAGCCACCCACTGAAATACGTCGTCTCTTCGTTGATCCATTTGCTTAAATAAAGCTTTGTCGTATAAAGGATGTAAGTATGAAGACCTACTCGTTTTACAACCTGAAAACTTTAAACTCACAAGAACAATAGTAGACGTATCCAACGTCAATAGACGTCATAAAAGGTGAAAATAACGTCGTTGTTCAAAGGCGGTATTAACTTTGATCCGATGTTGAAAGAAGTCAAGTCACAATAGAGATTTTTTTATTACGTCATCAGGTTGGTATCATTATAGACGTAAATAGCGTCCTTGTTCAAAAACGGTATAAAACGTCACGTCATTTAAATTACTTGCGGCTTTTCCATTCTAAACGTTATTCGCGGACCTCCCTCGAGATTTCATGAAGCGAATCTCCGCAGGTAGGTCCGCGAATAATGTTTAGAATGGCGGCTTTTCATAGAAGTCATTCAAGCTGTGACGTTGGCATGGAAAACTCCATTTCGAATAGTCGGGGGCGGATAGCGACGAGTCGGTACCAGAGACACACACACCAATGGTTGCTAGACAAGGGGCCGGTTGCTCAAAGCTCCGTTAGCCTAACAGCCAGTTAGATGACGTAGCGTCACAAAGAAATGGACGTCACGTCATAATAGAAATTCATTGTTATGCAGTGTCATGTAACTAGCCGTTAACCTAACTGAACTTTGAGCAACCGGCCCCAGGGCGATAACAATACCAATAAATTCTGTAAAATTCATTAAACACTTTTTCCATAGCCTTTTCCAGACTTTTCCGTGCTGTTCAGTGTTTTTCGCGTCGCCCTGAGGTCGGTTGCACAAAGCTCAGTTAAGTTAACAGTCAGTTACATAACGTTGCGTAACAATGAATTTCTACTATGACGTGACGTCCATTTCTTTGTGACGCAACTTCAACTAACTGACTGTTAGGCTAACGGAGCTTTGAACAACATGTGCATTCCCCTCGTTCTAAAATATAAACAATTATACTTCCTATGTCCAGACATTGACTCTAAGATACACCCGGGCCATTTTGTTTTACACTTCTTTTATTTGTTGGTCTGTGGCTGATAGGTCGCTTCAAATATTGGGGGAAATTAATCGCCATGGCCTGGCATGACGTACCAGAGTTGTCTTACTCTCGCCCACTAAAGAAACTCTCGCGAGAATACGATTTTATTCGGTGGTAAATAAGTTTCCTGCCAACAAAATATACGATTCGGGTACATATTCATACATCTATAACGGCCGAGGGTTTGATGGTCCCACAGTGACGAGTATCTCCATGTCGGAACATCCTTCGACACTCTCTGTACCGGTATGCCCTGTGAGGGAGCGGTTGGGCCATGGCCCTGCAGAATACTCCCTCGGCTTCCTCGGTCGATCGTAAGAGGCGAGAAAAAGAGGTTGCTTTCTGTTGTTCTGGTGTTCGCAGAGCTAAAGGTTAACGGAAATTAGATTTGTTTGCGATGTTCTATATTTTTGTCCGTCGTCATATAAGTGAAATACCCTTGAGTACGACGTTAAACACCAATCAAACAAAATCAATTAATTAATTAATACATTTATCCATCACATTACACTAAACTACATTCCAATTAAGAATTCAGCCATTTCAATCAAATTTCTGGTTTCTATGGCAACGTAATGATAAAAGTAATAATAATAGTATTACAGACAACATCGACACAGTTAAAACCATAATGTTTAATGCAGGGTTTTCAATTTTTAGAAACTCAATGGTCTTACAGCAATCTACATCCCTAGTAAAAATAGGGTCGTTCCAATTAGATTTCTTGTTGGATAACAGTGAGATTTACCTATTTCCATGATTAAAGCGGAGTTGCATTGGATAAAGTTGCTGTTTTAGGTTGTTTCTCCTTAGCCCCAACATTGATAGAGTACTTCCGATGGGATTAAGTGAGTCCCACTCCCCTCTTGTTTTATTTTCCGTACTTTTGAACAAATATATAACTATATGGTTTACTTTACAGTGGTGAGCCTTATCACTGCTAAACTGTATTTTTTGTAATATAGATTCTGATTTAAAGTTGGTTTAGTGTAAATATCCATAACTTTTTGCTTGCAATTTTTACTTGTATTTGTGGCTCCAAGTGTTATGTACTTTGGACAATGATCCAAAGAAAGAACATGGTTGCAATCTGGAACGGTTAAGAGTTTGTACTTAATTCCACTGTCCGGGATATCTTCTTGAGCTAAATGGCTGTGTGTTTTAGCGCCTCAGACTCTGGGAATTGTCCTCTAAGGAGCTATTACCTTTACTCAACTCTCTGGAAGCAATTTTGGTCTAATTCTGAAGTAAACATTTGGGGAATTTTGTCTCGAGAACAGATTTACCGAAAATGTTCAAGCTGTCGAAGAAAGTAATCAATGAGAGTGGTTATTACACATCCAACAACCGAAATAAGGGGAAACATTGATCAGATCTGTCAGGGATGGTTTATTGTGTTATGTAAACAGGAAATCTTGCTGTCTCAGAATCACTTCTCATGAAAGACTAACTAGCTTTGATCAATACAGACAGGTCATAACTGAAGTCTATGAATGAGAATACTGGGTAGTACATGTACAGCATACATTCATCTTGAATCTAAGCATTGTGAAACAAAATTGTGCAATTCCTTGTACAATATATGTCAAACTTTAAATGGCATATCATGTATAAAAAAAGAAAAGAAAACAAAAATGTTGGTTCGAATTTTCTCTAGTGACAGATTAAAGTCAATTTTTTAGGTGTGGACTGTTATTCAACCATGGTTAGGTGACAAATCAGTCATACTTTTTATGAAAGATGTGAAATTTAATAAGCAGGTATCTGTTTTAACAGGGATAGGTTTAGCCAACAATAATGGAATTACTAAGATGCTTTTTCAGATTGTCAAACATGGAAATGACTTTGGTTTTGAATCAATTTCAGATTTAATGTTTTAAGTAAGACAAGATTTTGGGTATTTTATTGGCGCCATATTAGATTGAATTCTCTGCTCATTGAAACAAAAGTCGAGAATGAATGGCAATGGTCTGGTTGATCTTTAAATTGGTTTATCAAAAGATCAAAGAATTGAGCCACTTCCCTGATAGTGAAAAAATACCAAGCATGGAAGCCAGAAATTTGACCTACCGCTGAAAATCCCTCCCACTCACTATAATCCCGTTTAGAAACAGAGGAACTAATGTATGGAATTAAGGATTCCTGTTTTAGTATCCATAGTATCTTAAGAAACCATACTGGATTAAGAAGATCTATTCTCAAGGTAGAATGAGAGAGATAGCCTCCTGCTGAATTATTAATTACTTCAACATAACCAGGCCAAGCCAGCAGTCAGGATTTTGCTCACTTTTAAGCTCACTCAGGAAGACCAAAGTCACAGCTCTGAAGATCAATAAGCATAACATGTTTAAATTTCACTTGTCCCTGTTTTTATGAGATCATTTTTACTGGAGATGAATTAATGAGAGCTCAACCTTTTGGATTTTAATCCTAACTTGTTAATCATTCTTTAGAGTGTTGACTGTGGTCTTCGATTCTAAACTGCTCATTGGAAATCCCATTATTTAAGCTTAATGTTGACAGCATTTGTGATTTTATAATATTAAGACGGACACAGTTTTTCAAAAGCAATGACTTGTAGCATGAAATCCTTTAAGTTAACTACATCCTGTTGTTTTCTGGCGAGGAACCCGAGACCGTAACTGCCAGGAAGAATGGAGTTTTAGTGTTAGTATGTTAAGCCCTTCCCCCATTAACCTCTCAGCTCCTCCATAATTCATGGCTTGCAAAGCGCCGTCTACGTCCCTTCGCTGCCGTCCCTTCGCTGCCGATCTGTGCTGGTATATCCAAGGCTAAACGCTACAGTAAATCCCCTCATAGTTCACCAAGAAAATAGAATAGACTGTAGAATAGTAAATGTTTCTTAAAAAGTTGGCAGGCAGCTGGTTTATTATTCCTTGTATGAAGTAAATTGACAAGCTATTCGTCTTTAAGAATAACATGGAATATCTGGTGGGATAAATGTTAGTATAAATCTGAATGATTTATCTATATGTAAGGTGGTTAGTTCCAGCTTTTTCCTTCTGTCTTTACCCTTCTGTCTTTACTGTTCTGTCTTGACCTTTCTGTCTTTACCCTTCTGTCTTTACCCTTCTGTCTTTTCTTTTCTGTCTACTTTGCTGTCTTTACCCTTCTGTCTTTACCCTTCTGTCTTTACCCTTCTGTCTTTACCCTTCTGTCTTAACCCTTCTGTCTTTACCCTTCTGTCTTTACCCTTCCGTTTTTGTCCATCTGTCTTTGTAAACCTGTCTGTCTTTTTCCTTCTGTCTTTTGTCTTTACCCTTCTGTCCTGATCATTTTGTCTTGACCCTTTTGTCTTTGACCTTCTGTCTTTTTTTGTAAACCTGTCTGTCTTTGTAAACCCGTCTGTCTTTACCCTTCTGTCTTTACCCTTCTGTCTTAACCCTTCTGTCTTTACCCTTCTGTCTTAACCCTTCTGTCTTAACCCTTCTGTCTTTACCCTTCTGCCTTAGACGTTCTGTGTTCACCGTCTGTCTTTACATCTGGATGTGCTAATGCCAATTATTTTTGGAAAACATCGCCATCATATAAGTGAATTACTCTTAGCAAGACATAAAACACCAATCAATCAATCTTTGTTTGGGTGGGCTCAGTTACCTTGGTTACAGAGAGGCACCACTTCCAGCCTAATATATGGGGAAACTTGACTGCAAGGATCATGGGTTTCTTTTTCAAGGCAAGAAAAAGATGCCATTTAAGTTAAATAACCTTGTTAATGACAGACAAGGTAAAACAGAGAAACTGTTCATCCTTGGTGAAAACATTTAAGGACAGCATAAACACAGTGTGCTTGATAAGTGATTCTAGGTTGTTTTAATTGGATTGATCATTATTATCTGATATTAATTATTTTTAAGTACCATTTGTGAGCTAGTGGTATCCCGATCTGTTTATACTGGGCATTGTTTTGTATTTAAGATAGCCAGCCCTCCAGTTAAGGGCAGTTTGTTTGGAGAGTAGCAATGCTGTGTTACATGTGTACTTAAGGGAGATCAGCTTTAAAACTGTATCAAAACCCTTCATTTATTACGGTTGTGTTTCCTTCAACTATTGTTGGAATACAACGCCATCATATAAGTGAAATACCCTTCAGCACGGTGTAAAACACCAATCAATCAATCATATTTGAGATACATGGCTGTGGGTCTTAGGTACATGCATCCAGGGAGAGAGGGACCTCTATCATGGGTTCATCTCTCTACGTGCACTTTAACCCTACATTCACTTTATAATAAGGGTCATGGCCATGGCCAATTGGTGCGCTTTCTAAACCTACTTTTGCTGACTCTAATGTATATGAGTAAGTAACATGTTAAGCCGATCGTTGGTTATATGAGTGTATCACTTGGTTGGTTTTCAAGGTTTCCTCTATTTTTCCGCCATATTCCACTTATATGATATGTTTATGTGTGTATTGAATTCATAATCTTCACACTATTAAAACGTTTTTCTTTTCCTTCATGTACATGTTTCCTCACGGCCACTGTTTCTTATACTACAAAAATGACATTTAATATAGACTTATGATTTAAAACACAACACTATATTCAGTAAAACAGTACTGCAAGAGGTATCCTTTGGTTCAATTTCCAAATATCTAATAATTAGTGGAACTACTGTATTCAAGTCATTATGGTGGATGTGAAATAGAGCTTATAAGGCAAAGCAAGGAGAGAAAATCAATGCCTGTCTTGTAACACTAGACGTCTCGACCAGCATTTTTAGTGAGAGCCAAATCTGTTTCACCAAAGTGTTTACTTGCATTTATTTTTGGACAAGTTCCAAAATATCATAGCCATCATTTTCTGCCAGACTTGATAACCCATCCATCAGGGTTACCCAATCAATAATTCAAAGATCCCCATACATGTACGTGCCCCTTTTTATGATTTTTTTGTGTTAAAAAGAAGAAATGAAGCTACATCAGCATGACCTGGAATGTACAAACGTCCACAAATGACCGATTTAATGCTCACTTCCATGTGGGTAAAGAGAAATCAACAATCTGCGTTTTGAAGAAAATTTTGGCTGTACTCCCTCCGGTACTGGGCTAGGTCCATACAGCTCTACACATCATTCTTTATAATGTTTACATTGTATTGAGCCAGGTCTTCCAATTACATTTTACACATCTAATGTTTATATGCTTTTCTGACCTAATTTGTACAAATGTGCAAGAATATACTTTAACATTAACATTTGGGAAAAAAATGAGCTTTTATAATATTATACTAGGATTGATCCATACTTTTTATAAATGTTTGCCAACTCCCAAATGTATCGTTACAAGAGTTTTACCGGCCAATATCTAACTAGGAGGTATTCTTTGAAAAAAACTGCTGGACAATGCTCATGAAATTTATAGAACTGTTAAATTTTTTATAAAGTCTACTGGCGGTCATGTCATCATGTGAGTACAGAGTTAAACCCTAATCAAATAATCTATTGGTTGATACAGATTCAAACAGACTGCTCCTATTGCATGGAAGGAAATTAGTTGTGAGATAGTCCATTTTCTGTATTTGCATATTGTTCCATATATAGTGTTACATTATACATTCAGGTCCACTTTTGATATGTCTATTCAGGAAATCTAAAGGGATAAACTTTTTGATGGATCTAATTTCCGTCAGATCTTGTGTGTCTGCTTTTAGAAAATGTAATTATGTTATCAACAGAGATGGAAATATGTAAGTAAAAACAGATAACACCTTTCACCAAATCTCTTATTCTTCCATCAAATTCACTCCCAAATGGTGTATGAAGACTTTTTGGGTATTGATCATTTTATAATGTTGATAAATTATTAATACCTGTATATAAATTCTCGTCCCCATTGTGCTTTGTCTCAGAGCAGCGTATTCTAAAATTGAAATGCTCACAAGTTTGATCTAGTCCCTATTTCAAGCAGGTGTCTGAAGGAGCAAGGGCTTAGGCAGACACCTGTCCACCCATCCAAATGGACCCCCTGAAGTGAACAATTGCCTCATTTAGACACCCTGTTTTAAGAAACTTTAACATGCAGGAGATAGGAAAACTGTCAAAAGTGGACACCCAGTTATTTGAAAAGTGAAGCAAAATTACCATTTT
>JARFOD010043825.1:0-10161 GCA_031763545.1 Mopalia muscosa | reverse complement strand
TACCCCCCCCCCCCCCCCCCCCCCCGATTGACGGAGCCACAACATGCGACTCACTCATATACCTGATGGTCGAAAGGGGGACTCGAACGGATGCATTTCAAAGACAACAAAAAAAAAGATTGGCTTCGTAATCCCCCTAATCTCCGAGAGCACCAGGGCGACACAAAGCTTCCTCCCACCTCCACACCATGAGTATTGAACAAAAAATACTGTTTACATCTACTTTCTCAACAACTGAAGACACAAAGTAATTGACTTACAAATACACTTACCTGTTTGGATCAACTTAAGAATCCCTACAACACATGAACTGTACCACACTGGCTCCCCAGGTATTTACCAACAACAACAGTCTGTATTAGCTACATGTATTAGGCAGTGAGTTAGTTGGCCTGCTCACATGTAATAGTAATCAATATAGACAGGAAATTGGGAGACTGAGTGTATCAATAATGAAGAGATCACAGAACTACAGGTAAAACACACACACATTACTGGCTGCCCTAGATCTCAATAAATATTTTATGTAATACATCTTAACAAGTTTTCTTACACTGTCGCTTGCTCTTGTGTAAGTTGCACGAAAATTTATGAAAAATAATGAATGTTTGATTAGGAATTATAATATCGCCATATCATGCATGTTATATATCCACAACAGTGAGTTTTCTCCATAATTCTCAAACTACATGTGTAATTTTTATTAGTGAAACGAAACCAGTTGGACAAAAACTGTTGGATTTCAACACTAGTGAAAATAACACTTCATATTGTACACCATCAAGAAAATATATCTAATTTGTGATGTGATGTATAGTCTTTGCCAAGAGACCATTCCAGTGCCATCTCTCTGTTGTTCTTTGAAATCATGAGGTCATAGCCTCAGCTAGAGACTGTTCCTTCTGTGTGTCTCGATAGGCAGATTTCCAAAAATTATAACATGGAAAATATAGGAAAATGGAAAAATTTTAACAGGCAAAATTCCTCAAAATAGAAATTTACTTCCAATCATAGTGAAGACACTGCATCAGGTACAGGTGTATAACAACATATAGCTCTACCAGCCGTGGTAAACAGTTTTACATGAAAGCGTACAAAATACCCTGCAAAAGTGCATTATGTGGGAAGATTGTTTTGTTTGTTTGATTGGTGTTTAACATCGTACTCAAGGGTATTTCACTTATATGACGACGGACTACATATACTGTACCACCACTAGCTTATACACGTACCTAAATATCTGAATAAAAACGGTGTCTTACCGTAAGGTTAGAATTTGATGATCCTTCACTGTTCACATGTTGTAAGGTGGACATGATAACACATGTTACACATATACCTCAGCAACACTGTGAAATGGTCAATTGCTCCAATAGGGTTTCAATCTTTCTAACAAATCTCTTAACATATACCTATTTAAGTAATAAGCCAGTTACTCCTAATGTTTGTTAACTTCATCCTGTCGTGTCAGATGAAACTGGAGGTAAAGATTTCTCACAAGTACAGATACAGTTAATATGTCATCAACTTTCCCTAGGATGTCTTGATCAATGTTACTGTTCTATTCAACGAGTTTGCCTTTTAACTATACTGCAGCCCACGTGGTCTTTACTACACCCATTAAATGTGTCTTCTACACCCAGTAAAGGTATCTTCAAGACTACAGGCTGAATGAGTCTTTCCTTCAGTTACATTTGAGTACCCAGTAATCCACATGAGTTAAGCATGGTGTTGTTGTTATACATCTGTTTCAATGCATCACCTATGTCTTATCAACAGGAGTTCAACCACATAATATTTCGTTAGCTCACTGCTGCATACATGTAGCTTGAAGAAACTATGAAAACAATTGATAAAATTATTCAGAAATGTAACCAAATGCAGTCCACATTCACTGCTTCATGCACACATCCTATTTTATCCCATTCAAGTTAATTGCCAACAGACGTCTGACTTACACTATTTATAACCGATCACAAAGTCTCTCCAGAAGATGCTGCTATGTCTAACAAGATAAATTTATGTATAGCTGTACAAATGAACTGTGCTCTCTGAATTTGACCCCATTGTGTCCAATTTATCAAATTCTAATAAAATCCCAGCTTCCTTTGACATGAAACCACAATAATAATATATCAGTCTCTGTCATTCTATTTATGGCACAAGCCTTCACATGCTACCACTGACATTTTGACCCGAAATACACTGTCTAATTTGTCAGTCATGTCAAATTCTAGCCTCAATAAATACAGCTACTGGAATAATATATGACAAACTTTTATGGCCTACTGACATTTTGAGAAGGTAATTGAAAATAGAATTGGTCTGATTCTTATCAAGTGCGAGCCTCCAAGAGATTTATTAATCAGCTAACAATTCATATTGTAAACCCACTGCAGCCAGACCAAAATCTGGAATTTATCACATCGCCAATACCAATGTACTGTACTGTATTCTAGTGCTTTAAACAATTTTGTTGGTCAGTCATAATAGGCCCCTTCAAGGGCTAAGGCAGACACCCTGAAGTGAACAAAATGCCTCATTTGAACACCCTGTTTTAAGAAACTTTAACATGCAGGAGATAGGAAAACTGTCAAAATTGGACACCAAGTTATATAAAAAGTGAAGCAATATGACCATTTTGGACATCCTACTTCTGATTTCTGGCTAAGCCCCTGTGTCCCTTACACCAAATGAAAAACCAGATTAATAGCATATTTGTCACACTGAATTTAACCGTAGTTTGTTAACTGGTTCATCTGGTTCATTTCTCAAAAGCTACTTAACCGTTGATGGTGAAACTTAAACAGCAGTACTGTATCAATTATAATTCTGTTGTATCAGGAGACCAACAACAGTCTTTCTCCACTCCACTGGTCAGCTTCCTGGAAACAGACCTCACATAGCTTTATCTTTCCTAACAGTCCCTCTGTTTAGCATTGGACAGCTTGAAATAATTCCTTAGTCCCAACAGCTTGTAAAGCAAAATACAGCTCACTTACGAATCAATATGGAACCAACTGTTTCTTTACAGATAAATTTCTCCTCAGAAGTTTAGAATCTTGTTCCGATATCAGATATTGGGACTACTTCAATCCGATTCACCCATAGAGTCAATCTATTCCGTAACTGTTGAAAAACCCTTTGAGTCAAATGGAAATGAATAATGGGTTATTTATACATTCTATCCCTACCTCTAAACAGAATTGTAGTAACAATTTATAAATGATTCAGCTAAATGGAGTATAAATTGTGGCTGAATCGTGAACAGTTCATCATCAGCCATGCTTCAGTCAGATACACTCCTTAAAATAGACCTGACATCTTTATAACTACTGGGCTCCAAAGGGGATTCGCTAGGAATCAAAGAAATAATAACCACTAAAATTACGAATTAATGAATCAATCTCCATGTGGACTCAATTTTTATAATTAGGGGGAAGGGGTCTACACAGGGGAAAGTCAGACTTGAGTCAGTGTTTGATTGTACACGTATTTATAAAATCAAACAGTCCCAGTTTACATACACATTCCCCATCTAAGCCCCAAACTAAACATGTTCACACACCCTACAGTAAAGTTCTAAAAAATCTGAATAAATTCAAATACTTTGTTTCACTACTGAAATTAATAACCATGGTATTAAATGTGAGATCTGGCATTATTACAAGTGCTATGTGAATGGTCCAGGTATGGTTTAGGAGCGAGTAAGATAACTTTCAGGGCTTAGATCAGAGAGCACTACCAGGGCAACCGGAAGCTCCCTCCCAACTGTCCACCAAAAAGCAAGACAGAACAATCACAAGATGCATAAGTATAGAACTGCTACTCGTTGCCCCATGTCAACTCTGAGAGCACCAGGGCAACAGGAAGTTTCTTTCCAAAGGCGGGCAATTGCTCTTTCTGGAATATTCTTCTTACAACACATACCCAGTAGTCACCTACCTACAAGCTTAGAGATGTTAATTAACTTCCTGTGTGCTGATAATTTGTGAGTTTATGAAACACCTTCTTAGCACACCTGAAATAATTGAATGAAGGGATGGAAGCAATCCCCCAGCACAAACTACAAGCTGAGGAAGACAAGAGAAGGAAGTAGGTAATAAAACTGCTAATAATCACAAGGTTATTGTGACGTCTATTTTTTTTTAAAAATTTCCCAAGAATTCATTCAGGGATGAAATTTAAAAACCATGCCAAAACAAAAAGCATGGCCATTATAACTTAAGCAGATCCTTTTCATTAATAAAACATGCCAATAAAAAAGAATATCAGATTTTAAAAATATGACTATAATTTAAAACTTGATATGGGCCTACACCCACTAAAAATAGACCTACCTGGCTTATCTATCGTGACAGTCATTGACACATGTAATGTAAATAAACATGCAAATATTACTTTCCCTTCAAGGCAAATGTAACATGTGTTCTGACACAGATCTCAACTGAAGTGTGACCATTATAAAACCATACAAATATACAGTTCCTAACTGGTGAACACATCTGAGTCTGTACATGACAGGATGCAGAGGATGTTAAGACAGGAAGTAAATAGGTTATTTCCATATACTGTAATACATGTATCAGGAAATATCAAGAATTTTCAATTAAACACAAATTGATCTGACATTTAAGTCGCATTTGAAAATTCATTATATTTTAAGACATGAAGAAATTGAGGGGATGTTAAGACAGGAAGCAAACAATAAACTAGGAAATTAAATTTTCAATTTAAGAGAAATCCATCTGATGTTTTATATAATGTTTGAAAGTTCCGTATTTTTCAGTCACAACACATCTAGTGGTTTCACAATTTATTACATCGTTTGGACATTTTTTTCCTTCTTTTTCTAATTCATGATTAATAACATCATACACGTAAAATATAAAAGAAATTCACTCAAATAACAATATTTATTATGGGTGAAAATCCAGAGGAAAAGCATTAAAACTATGTAGCAACTCTTCAGTCAATAGACCTTCCTACCTGGAGGTTGTCGATGAAGAGAAGTGTTTATATTTTATATCACTCCAAATGCAATATCCATAATAAATACAACACAGTTAGTCATATATTCACCCGTTAATCCCAGAAATTGACCAGAAATTAGATGCCAAAATTTCTCCCCTATACACAGGATTTCAACTCAACTATGACTTCATATTGTGTGTTTTACCAGCTGTGATACAGGTTTCTCTGAGCATTACATGTTTCTTATCTACCTGGTCTCGTCTGTGGTTTAAAGACATTCCCGCCACCTACGTATCCTCTACTGAATACACACTTAAAGTGCTTTTTCATTAACCTTTATTTACAAACCAAATAAACACATCATTGACAAGTTACAGGACTAATGTACAAAGACAGCTGAGTGGACAGGTAACATACAGGTAAAATACAATAAATGTGGTGCACACGGCTACTCTTTCAAAGACATGACAGGCAATTTTTCTACCAAAACTTATTATTGAACTTGAGAAAATGTATGAATTCTGGTTTCTTGTCTACAGGGTTTTATTAGTACCCAAATATATATATTGTGGCACAAAAATTAATATTTATGTTTTAATAGATGAACATATGAACTAAACCAGTCATTTAATCTGACCAAATAATGGAATATGTACATCAATGAAAATGTGTGCATTTATGTTTTTCTTATTTACTTCTTTAGTTATTTACAAATTGGTAACTTACTTATTATAATTTATTCATTCATTTATTCATCCATCTATTTAGGATAAGTATTTGATGTACAACAAATTTAATTTTCTTTTCATTAATTTATAAATAATTTATTTATTATGTTGGTGCTTAATGTCATGTTCAAACACATATCACCTATATTACAAGTCTTGAGATTGATTAATTGGTATTTTACACCATGCTCAAGGAAGGTATTTTCAATGATATGACAGCAATGTATTCCAATAATAATTGACATTTGCGCAACCATAACATGTTGAAGTATTCTGATACACTTCGAAAGTTAATTTTCCTCCAATGCTAAAGCAGAGCATTGCTTTTTTTTCAAACAAACTGCCCTTAGCCAGCCAGAGTGCTATAAGTTTGTATGGTATGACCACCGATAGAAGGAAGATCTACAGAACTTTTAAAGATATATAATTACTTTGGGAGTTGTGACCCTGTCCTTGTAAAGTAACCTGGCTTTATATTACTTAACAGCTTTAAAATACTTACAGTTTTTTTAAACACCAATAAATTAGTCCCAGTGTCATCCAGAGAAAGAGAGGAGTAAACAAAATCGCACTTATAATATGCCTTTGATCAAAGTGGTTATCACCTAAACTGGGCTGTCAATACATACATGTATACCCCATATAATAACAGGTTGAATGTACATGTACATGCTGTATACAGGATATGTACATGGGTGTGTTACAATGACAAGCCATCCCACACAAATATCACATAATGGGAATAGCCCAGTCTATTGTTAAACACTTCCATACGGACTAGTTCACTGTAAAACTAGGTGGTGTCAGGTTTTGATTTGCTGTGGTATAAATGATAAGTTTTCCTACAAAATCTTGATTAATTAGCGTCATTAATTAACCTAAAGCCAGGTGGTTGTAACATAAACCCCAGGTACGTCATAACTATAGAGAATTAAATTCCACAAACAAACCTAATTAATCTACTTGATACAATAACAAATCTTCCATCTGTAATTAATGTTACCAGAACACAGTTCCTTGCCTTATTACAGGGAAAACTGGGAGGAAACGTCATTGAAACCAATCCCGTGATTACGGGCGCCACATCATGCAACTCCCTCATATACCTGATGATTGACAGATGTACTAGATTAACTTGTCGTGTAACTCACCTGTCTTACTAATGTCCATCAGGGCAAAACTGTTTACCCAGCTTTTTTAAATAATGCATTATTCAGGTTTGCTGTAACAAGTTTGATCAAATGTATGATAATCTTTAGCACAAGGCATAGATTTATAAAAGTTAACCCAGCTGCAATATGGTATAATGTACAGAGGAGATTTTAGAAAAATTATCTCGGTTCCTAGCTCAATTTCATCAGATAATAATTAGGGTTTTTCCCCCTTTTGGCTTGGTTGTAGCCCAGATATTATGATAGTAGTCAGTAATATACTGACATAAGTTTGGGCTTGAAATATTTTGGGACTCGTACATTTTATGTAACCAAACTGGTTCCAGGAATTCCTCTAATGTACATGTAAGAGATTGAGAATAACCCAAGAGCCTGTTAACTAACACTAATGACAGTTATGTGTCATTTGATAGTGAGTTCTGCCCTAACAAGTCACACCTTTTGAGGATATAATGTTTGATTTTGTTTGATGGAGGTTTAACGACATACTCAAGGGGTTTTCACTTATATGGCGACGGATTGTCCGCTTCACACTGCATCTAGCCTTATTGCGGTGAAAAATTGTAGGAAACCTCATAAATAATATATATTTTATAAGGCTGGTTGATACAGTCTGCCATTTTTTTAAATTATCTCCTCTTTTCAACTTTTTATTTATTTGTGTCTAAAGAATTTTTGCACAAAGAGCAGTGGCCTTGTTGTGCAGTAACAAGTTTGACAGGTCATGAGTACTACATAGTTACATGAAGATCTTTTGATTGGTCTATTTGAGTTATCTCCCCTTTTTGTTCTCCTTAATTACTAAAGCTGTGTAAATCTGCTTGTTTTCACGGTTAGTTTATCTAACTCAAGACTATTTCAACAGATTCTCCACCTCACCTAGTATGTCTTACTTACATTAGTAAATTTCATAAAAACCACCTTGCAATTGACTCACACATACATACTTTGAGGCATAAAAAAAAGACTCACACCCCGGAGTGGTATATCTAAGTAGGAACAGAGGCCTACACACTAACCAATTTGACTCAATTGTGATCAAGTACTGTATACATACTAGTGTGTATTGTGTGAATATACTAGAATACATTGAATCTGCAACATATAAGGGTGATTTTAATCAAATGTAAATCAGGCTTTATTTCTTATTGTGTCTCTGACAGGTTGTCATATTGATGATTGATCTATTGGTGGCTTCTCTGCCATGGCCTATTTCTGCTTGGACAGTAAATGATGAGTGTCTAAACTTTTGACCTAATAAGGGCAATAATTGATGTATTGATCGATCATCGGTTTTTTATGCTTCACTTAAGGGTATTTCACTTGAATGACAGTGCTGTATTCCAACATTAACTGTCACTATGATAACACGTGACAAAGCTCCCTCCCACCACCCCACTTAAATAGAAAGAATAAAGTGTTCAAATAATGTCCAAATTAATTGGGGTGAAAAGTTGACACTGATATGATCGCTACTCTAGTGCTATAATCATTTGATGCAATAATCACACATCGACACCATTGTTCAGTTGACAAGTGGTTGCATATGTCAGTTAAAATAAATAATCCATGTATCAAAGTTGAAAACAGTAATTTCATTGATTGGTACTTAAAGGTATTTCACTTATATGACAATAATTTGAGTGCACACTCATGATAAAATATGCATCAAATAACAGGATTTATATAAATTTATTTTGTATCCTTTGAGTCTTCCGTTCGCTGGCTGTTTGATGACAAATAAGTAACTGAGGCTATCAATTGTTTGTCTGTTTGATTGGGGTTTAATGTCGTACTCACAGGTATTTCTCTTATATGACAACGGATTGTCCACTTCACACTGTACACAGCCTTATAACGGTGGAAAACTGAGAGGAAACCTTATGGCTCGCTCATATACCTGATGGTGGATCGGCAAATGGAAAATCGAAGCAGGTTCAGTTTAGAAAGTGCACTCGCTACCACTGAGTCACAGCTGTGGGCCCGAAAACCAATATGAAACCCTCCACACTAACTCATGAACCTGAGGTCAACAGACACATTCCGAAACATGAGAGGAATGAAGCAGATTTGTATTATGTACATGGTGGCCAAATCAGCATCCACTAAACCATATGCCCGGTAAATTCTGGAAGGACAACACAAACTGGCTTAACTGGCAATTTGATAGTATTAATGCTCTCTTACATTGCCCATTATAACATCCCAATTCTGATCAACGATGAAGTCACATTGTGTTTCTGGGAAAACCTCTAGACTTTATTATGATACATGACCTTTCCAGGAAAACCTGAACTGTTTATTAGGAAAAATGGTAACTGACAGATCATGGCCAGTTCTGATCACCCAATGGGGGTTTTAACCTAATATCCTCAATGGATTAACTCAGGTATGGTGAAATAAACGCACACATTAGCATGGCTCAAGCGAGACTAAGATTTATTGTTGAGCTAACCTGAGTTGGGAACTCTGCGTGACTCGATTAAATAAAAATGGCCAGATTCAAAGAGCCGGCAGTAAAATTGGTCCCCATCCAGACATGATGATTTAATTCTAATCATGAGGTATCGCCATAATCGGCAACGCTTCCGATTTGGAGTAATAGGGCAAAATAATCAAATTTGATTGGCATTGTACACAAACCTTTATCTAAGATCAGCAAAATTTCAACAAATCTGGTTTGGAAATTAAATATATTAAAAAACAAGAAAACAAGTCTTGCTTGTGGTGTTGTTAGCCAAACATATGAATGAAATTTATTTTATCCATTGAATTATAGTAAGTCTTGCAATTTTGTGGTAAATTTTGAAACTTAAGAAGGTTGATAAAATATTGAAATTACAGTGTTCACAACATATACAGCAATGAATATAATAACAATTATGCAATGGCGGTCATCTTATTTTACGGAACTTGGTGAAATTCAATCTGATCCATTGTCTTAAAGGCAGAAAGCTTCTTTTAAAGTTTAAAGGTAATCCGTAAATTTATTTTCCACTTAATGTGTTCACAACACATATTGTTGTAGAATATTCATGCCTGGATAGGCATGAATATTCTAAAATTATGTAATAATGGCCATTTTGTTTTACAGAATTTGGTGAACTGTGATACCATCCGTCGTCTTAACATGAAGTAGATAATATCAGGTTTGAAGTTTATCCATAAACATTCTCTACATATCATGTTCACAACACATACAGGCATGAATATGCTACAATTATGTAATAATAGTGATTTCATTTGACAGAAATCGGTGAAATGCAATACCATCAGCCATCTTAACA
>JARFOD010043824.1:0-10338 GCA_031763545.1 Mopalia muscosa | reverse complement strand
CCCCCCCCCCCCCCCCCCCCCCCCCCCCCCCCCCCCCCCCCCCCCCCCCCCCCCCCCCCCCCCCAAGTATGGGAAATATCGCAGACCACTTGGCGTGACTTACATACCCTTTGTATGACACCCAACCCCCCAAAAACAAATAAAGAAACATATATCTTGTTCACTGAAGGACACAGCAGACTTCGTTATATGTCACACGCGTTTTTCTCCATTCTCCCAAAGCTCATGCTTGTTAAACCGTGATTCTCACTGAATAATTTCACACGATATACCGAAGTCACAAATACAAAAAAGGACAGGAAATGCATTCGTAGATACTCTTTTTATTTTTATTAGGAACACATCAGGGGGGAAATACATATAGCTGCTAATAATCTAGTACAACGAAAGAATCAGACTTTTTGTAAAGAGTTGACAGGTCGTAAAAGTATATCGATATAATATATAACAATTACCTGCCCGTCTCTGAATGTTCTGATGATGTTTCACTGAGCCTCATTGTTTTCCAAGTTCGGCGTAACTTTAGTCTAAAATGTGTTTGGAACTGATCCACAATCTAGCGGAAATATCAGTTTATACTTAACGAAAACAAATATCCTTTTTCACGCTGTTGTTTCCGTTATAGCCGAATTTATCCTATGGTATTGACCTGTAATTCGCTTTCGTAAATATCTGTTTTATAGCTTTTAGTTATCTGAATCATACATATTCTCGGGATGCTGTCTGCATTCGATTAGCGTAATTGTTAATAACCATCCTCACATATATCGATTGCCGTTCCTAATAAACACTGATGTTTTATCAATAACCGTGTACACATTGAATGAGAGGAAACCAATATGAATTTATTTCTGTAAGCAGTTTTTTGTAAATTCTTAATCAAAATTGGTGGATAGCTGTTCTAATCCTGTCGGAGATTCGGTGCCTAACTGTGAACGTCGTGGGTTCCATTTTTGGACGGATTTTAACCTGCAATCCGCAAATTTTCTAAACTAGAATCTGTTTAAACCAAGGAAGGGTAATACCAAAGGAAGAAAAAACACCGATCTGATCCTGGTAGGGCCAATTTTGTAACTGATTTAGTATCTCAGGTGTGGTGTACAATCCATGTCATATCATGTGTGTATATATAGCACGACTACTATTCAATACCCATTCACAATAATGGACACCAAGACAGTTTGCCTCTAACGTAACTGACAACATATAATAGTGAATTGATTTTGTTTATTACTTATTGAAAAATATCCATTGTTCAATATAGTCTGTTTGTTTGTTTGTTTGTTTGATTGGGGTTTAGTGTCGTACCCAGGATATCTGTCTCACTTATATGACGACGAGGCGTCCACTTCACGTTGTCTGTTGCCCTATTACTAAATCATCACTAATGCGATTTTCTACGATATCCATACACTCCAAACAGAATTGTTCACAACGGCTAAATACAGGCTATCTATCCAGACTTGCTTGATTTGTATGTTTCCTTCTACTTGAGCAACTCGTGTTTAAACAACATAAGCGCCAAACTCTTTTGTAATCTTCAACAATCCCTCACAATCTGATTAAACTGTTTACAATTTGATCTATTTGTTTTGTGGATGTATAATATATACTAGTTTTCTGCTCGATATATGAGATTTATTAGCGCTTTTTTGTCTGTCAATGGTGATATCCGAGTTGTTATTTATGTAATCACATTTTAAAGTTACATTGCCAATGCAACTATTTTAAGAGTGTTATATTCCATTTGCCTTTATCCCGCGATGCATTTTGTGAAGTTTAAGTAAAGAACGGCTCGATATATGGCAAAGAGTCGGAGGACAATTGCCAATGTCTAATGTCTGGTGATATTTTAATGTAGCTTGTGATCAGAATGCAATGTTGGAACCCCACTGTGATAAATTGTATAAAATGTCCCTACTGTGTTGCTTTAATGAAATAAATTTATTGTTTCTGGAATTATTTGCCTGTTTTACCATGCAGTGTGTTGTATTTTCATTTCAGGAAATGATAAGAATCTATGATTGGTACTGAAAGTATTTTTTGCTGTACCCCTCATTCATCATAAGTGTCAAGATCAAGTTTAAGTATTTCTGTCAGCTGTTGGAAAATGCTGGAAATCCAAAATCCATGCAGAAACAAAACAGCCCAAGGGAGGTAACTCGGACAACCGATAAATAGAAAAATCGGGTTTGATTAGTGATCTCCCTTTAATTCAAATAAGACGTACGCATCTGTTAATATTTTCAATTGTGAGACATGTAAAACGAAATTTAGTGATTAAAAAAAAAAAAAAAAAGAAAATAAAGAAAAAAAAAGTACAAGAAAAAGAAAATTAAATAATAATATCACGTTAATATATTTTAATAAGAGATTGTTCTAGCTAGATCATAAATGCTCGGTTTCTACACCTCAAACTTATGATAATGTTGAATTAAAATAATAATTATTGCAGATATTTCCGACTACCAAACCTCATATTGCGCTACCATGGTGACTGTTTCTTATGTATACTACTTTGCAGAGCGACTAATGGTCGTAGTTCATTGTAGGGCATGTTTTAATAGATTCGTTTAGAAACGAGACACAACGGGTATATGGGTGACATTCAAGGCAAGTTTATATCACAAATAATAAGGTTTCACGGAAATTCTAGCACTGTGCTACTGTTGCGAAGATTAACTGGATATATTTCAGTAATTTCTATTTGAGTATCACGTGAGTGGTAAAGTTGTATGCTTTCCTTGATCAAACAACTCACTGCGAGTACTGATTGGATGTAATATTTTCCGCAAGTTTTCTTGGTGGTTGAATATCCGGTTTATAGTTAACTGGATAGCAGAGTACAAGAGGACAGTGAATACTTGGACAGGACTGAATAAGATCACGTGAGTAATATCTAAATTTTGTTAGCTTATATTAATTAAATTATTTATTAAATTTTTTATTCAAAATATATATATTTAGATTTATATCTGGTTTTTTTTGTGTTGATCTTTTACTCTCTAATGATTTACAATTAGATACAGGAGCCAAGGCTCACCTTCATAAATATCTGAATGATACCGGGGATTTTGGGTCTTCAGTTGCGAGGTATTGTACACGCTTCTGCTCTTCTGCTTAAGATCTAAAATAAAACTTTCGCAACACTACCTTCAACTAGGGTTGATATGTTGTCTTTAGGGGGTCCTATCTTACGACGAGATACTAGGCAATTTCTTTGCCAAATTAAATTCCAAACTCTCAGAGAACTAGGCAGTTGTGATTTAGACCAAAGGTTAGACTCTGCTCCTTAACGTAAATACCACATTGGCCCTTTAACAGCGTCAGTCTGGTCCTCAAAACATTTGAAGGAAAGATGCAAACGAGATACCTACACACCAGACAAGGCCTCCTTTTTTGGACAACACACTGGAAATGTGTTTGGTAGAAAATGATGTATACCTTATGACTTTTAAGAAGTCTCTTACATAAAATGTTGGTGAAACCAAAAATCTCCTTTGGCTTAGAGCCAACAACCATTTGAGCTCCATTAAGGCAAACTTCATATCACCAATAGCTGAACATCTCTCTTCCTGATCATTTGGTTAAATATTATTTTGCAAACATGTCGATTTAAATGAGACAAATTCTTCAACCTGAAGAAGTAACCAAAGAGAAAAGCTCAGTTAGTGAGGCTTATTGGATTCAATGTCTTCAAACTTTGTATCCACTGGCTTTCCATCGTGATCCAGGCAAAGAGTCTAATAAAAATAATCCCATTTGTTTGCCAGTTTGACCAAGAAAGCACCCAGTTTACTAGTCTCTTTTTACAGGAATATGAAAATCTTGTACCTAAAGAGTCTACTCATCTCTCAGAAAGACTCATTATAGCATTAAAAAAAAAAAAAAAATCTAAAAGACCTATTGGTTAAGGCGAAACTTCCCTCTGTATCAGACAGGTTGTAAAACTCATTCTCTTAAACCGATAAATGCATTGGTTAATCTCTTTATCTCTGATATACCAATTTGTAGGATGATTGATTCCTAACGTACCCAATATCTTGTTGGCAACATATTTAACAAAAGTACATCATATTAACATTTCATTCTTTCCAGATGTAGGCTAACACTACTCGAGATCGAAGTTTATAAAGAACCTTGTCTCTGAGTTTATTTAGAACATACGATGATTCATCGATATTAATTAATCTACAAATCCGTGCCAGTGTGATTGCTTTTAAAAAATATAATATGGTTATTCAAAACTGATTTGATAGTCGTCCCAAAATGTGTTTTTTCTGTTTCATTAATGATTCTGCTACATTTAATCAAGTTGCCCTGACATTTTCATTTGAATACAGCAAAAAAATATTGACGACGTGACAACAAGCCCCACTAAACAGATCCGACGACTGCTACCACACGATGCTGCTTTAACATACCTTTATCTATTTCTATCTTTTTACACTTGCTGTACCATAGATCCCTATTTATATGTGTCATATTGTGTACGTTAACATGCATATATTTCACATTAACTTTAGTTTGGATTTTCAGTTTTCGTGAATATTCTGTAGAAAGCTCATCTATTTATTCAATACATGTATCTCATAAATATAACGGACAAAGGTCTGACGGCTTATTGTTAACAAACATATGAACGTTTAAATAAAGTAGCGACAAAAGCAAAATTCGGGAAAGACCCTCTATTGACTGTAATATATGTTATCTAAGCCAAATAGGCCCCGGGAGCCCGGATATCTCATAACGGTGCACTAATGGCTTTCTTGTAATTTATTCAAGGTAAAACATCACGCGACACTAACGATAACACGTTGGCTGACTTTTTGCATATGAAAAGTTACGCGAGAAGGTGCGAGAATAGCCAATCGTGCACCTAACTCGGTTAGATACTCTTTGCTACCTGTTCAAACTGTTGATAGTCTTAATATACGCAGATGACAAAGAAAGTAAAAAAAAAAAAAAAAGTCCGCGAAGGAGCCATAAGATGTGCTTGACAAAAGTGTACGGTAGTGTAACGAAGTGTAACTGTCTAATGAGGTGTAACTGTCATATTTTATTGTCACATCAAAGTCACTTTGTCAAAGGACAAGCATGCTCAGAAATACATCACTATTATAATTAGCCTATATTTGAACAAGTCTGAATTATATCTCGCACAATTCTGGGATTTAAAACTGTCCGTTTGTAGTGTCTATTTTACATAGTTCTAAACTGTTGATGAGATTAATTGTGTTTCATTACCACTTAAATTAACCATTTCGGTTAATCTTACTGAACCGCCACCATGAACTGATCTCGTTTACAGTTTGAGCATTCTTGGCATGGGAGACAACTTTGGTAGACTTACTTTGAACATCTCAGTTAATATGCATTCTAAACGTTATTCGCGGACCTACCTCGAGATTTCATGAGGCGATTCCAGCTCTAAGGTATCATCAAGCCATCTTTTCGCTGATTATTCCCTATTTTTCGGGTTTTTTATTAAAAGATTTGTTTGTTTATTTGATTGGGGTTTACCGTCGCACTGAAGGGTATTTCAGTTATATGACGATGGATTTTCCACTTCAACCTGCACCTAGCCTTATTACGGTGGAAAACCGTGACGAAACCTCGTAAAAACCACCTCCGCATTTGCCAGTGCCTCAAAATGTGACTCGATCATATACCTGAGGGTCGATAGGCGGATTCGATCCCCAGAACGGTAAATCGAAAAAGATTCAGTGTGGGAAGCGCGCACATGGGGAGGGCGGTTATAAGTGGCAACAATTTACATAGAGGATATGACATCTTGATATAAACATATAGCTCTCTATTTAGCATTAGAATAAAAAAATAAATAGTGAAATTGCAACGTATGATGTTACTGTTCTGTTTTGTTCACCACATTTTTTACTGATTCATTGAAAGCAATTTTTTGAATTAATAGTAAGATTATCCTGGTAAATTTTTGAATTCAGTGTGCCCGTGTTTGTGGTATTTTAATCTACACAAGAGTCGCCCATTTAATCCACCAAATTGAAACGAGAAGAAAGCACCCTAAAGAGTCGGGAGAGTTATGTGTTAAGTTATGAGTATGTTTTTGTCTAGAGAGTGATAGCAAGTGTTTTAATGCTACAGTGCATTGTCACTTTTCTCGGTGAATAAACCAACGAGAGTTCACTAGTACACAGATAATAACTAAACTGTGTAATAACTAGCATCCTCATTCCTAATTTTATTATAACAGCGGCAAACACATTTCAATTACAGAATAAAATCTACATGATTACGTTTATTATCAGAGATTCGACACGTTTAGAATTGGTGAATACTGATGATGCTCACCAAACAATACCCCATGGAAAAAGTGTTTAGTGAAGTGGACAGCCACTCGCGTTTTACAACTGGGAAATGGAATGGAATTTGGTTGTTCAAGGTTCAAGTTATTGGATAGATTGTTTATTGAAATTCAATGTATTGTTTAATGATTTAATGATTTAAGGTGATTAAATCAGTGCTTATTATTTACGCAGTTAATGCTTTAAAAAATTATACCTTGCAGCTATTTGGGGATGCAGCGTTTTGTTTATATAAAGTGTCTCTGCAAATACGCAGGAAACAAACGAAAAGATCGAAGCGGCACAGAGTACAACCAGAATGCGTTAATATAAAATGTTACGTTGTGTCAGGAATGAATCCCTCGTCACCCAAACTCCCGGGTGTTTATGTATTCTGTGAAGATAAGAATTTACCACAAAGTGTCATGAATATAAAAGACAAAACAGTATAACTTTGCATTTTCGAGGCAGGGCGTAGATTAGAAATTGTTCAGACAATTAAGTAACTGTTGGAATCGTCAAAAAGGTCGACAAATGGCAGTCATTCTGTCACAATCACAGAAACCTTCTACCGACGAAGTTTTACCAAAGATTATCATTAAGTTACAGACAAACTCACACCACCGTAAATTCCATTCAACAAACAGGGGTTCGCTTTGTTAGTATGTTAGCTCACAGAACGCTTTGAAGATAAAACGTATTGGAATATTTTCTTAGGACAGTTGAGATCTTGCTGGTAATTGAAAATATTGATAGCTTGTAAGGCACTTTATAAGCAATAGGAAAAATATAATGCTCGATTCCGGCTTTATAGCTTTTAGCAAGTCATGGGTGACAAGAATATAAATTTATTAAACCGTAAAAAGTGAAACACAATTTTAAGTTTAGACTACATGGGAAACAGAAAGACATGCCTGCTTCACTGTGTCTTATCATCTCGGCGCGTCCGCAAAGTTCTGTCAAAACGGTTCCAGTTAGAAAATAAAATAGATAATGTAATTTATACAAAGTTCAGTGATATAAACACGGACCGTTCTGGTCAGTAACTGACAGAGAGGTATTTAGCATATGAGGTTTTGGAGTTGGAAATTGTTGATTTATGGAGGTTATGACATTGAACACATAAGTGAAATCAACAAATAACGACGCACTCTTACTGAGGCTATGATGTCGTTGTCATTATACGAGGAGAGCTTCAGAGAAACGGATACAGTTATATTAGACGACATGCATTTGTCAACGAATATACAAAGTGGACTTGGCTACAAGCAATTTGGAACACATATGATTACTTCGTCTTCGTCCGACTTTCAGGATATACGGTATAGTCGACTTGACCGTAAACCAGGACCCTGCTTTGTTGTTATATTGCATAAATATACCGGGACTATGTGGTGATGATGTCGTACATTTTGTAACCATCAAGTAACATATACATGTAGCTGCTCAACATGATTTTTTTTATTGGGCTCTACTTTTACAAACAAAACCAATTGTATTAGAATTTGAAAAAAGTATATTGTAGGTCAACATAAATTATTTTTTTTATTCATTTAAGAATGATTAAACTTGTAACTATTTTTTGATAATTTATTTGATTGTTTGATTGGAGTGACAGATATCCTTAAAAGGATAATTGGATTGATCTACAGCTAAATGACGACACAGCTATTATTCGCCGACGACGACCTCACAATTTACACTGTTTAAGCGGATATGACTACACCAAAAATGGTCCTGGTTCATCGCCAAGTGAGCTGAATGTAAGTCATGGAGGTTAGACGACTTCAGGTTTTAATTAAATGGAAGCCGTACGGCTTCAGATCACTGCAATTCGCTGGTTTAACAAAAAGTTGTCTACGAATTTAATTATTCTTCAATCACAAATTTGCTGCGTTTTCTTTTGACCAATATTACATATTTACATTTTTTGTGCAGTTGGATTTTCAGGTGTACAGATCCGCCACGTGACTTCCGGCTATGAACATGATTGCGCAGGTTTGTCCCAAAGTTAGAATCTGCCTGGAAAGCTAGATGGTTCTCTATGGTTACTTAATGCTTGATACATACAAAAAACATGGACAGAAGAAGTTCAGTGATCGACATTACAGCAAATCTAATTTGTTTGTTATTCAAATGTGCTGGCAATATTCCAGACGCGGCAGTATAAGTGACATATGAGTGATTAACGGGCAGTCGTTGTCAGCGCCCCACAGCGTTGCTGTAAAACATCTTATCAGGTAATTTGTCTTTCGCCCCATGTGAGACACACAGTTTATACGTTTTTTGCCACGTCAATGTTCTTTTTATTAAAATAATTCCTAAATATTTAATGTGATTGGAACAGGTCTCCTTAAAAAGTCGCGTAAGTTAAAAAAAGTCCCGGCCAGTAGTTTTTTTTTCTCCAAAAAGACACATTCGTTACAATTAAATGAAAATACATCCGTTGAATACGATTTGTTAGCAGCATAGCTCCTGGTAAAACTAAGGAGTGTTACATCATGAACTTCGGTACTCCTAGTCTTACGATAACTCGACATGGGAGGGACAGGGGAAGACCAGGTTGGGTTGGGTGTAGGAAACAAGTGATGTGACTGTTAAGCACCCTTTCGTTAAATCTAAGTCGGACTATACGATTAGGGATAGAAGCCAGTCCTTACTCGGTTTGAGCATAGGTAGTATTTGGCCTTTTCCATGCAGCGGATTGACAAATCTCGGACAAAAAGTGTTAAACAGCATTGAAAGAACTTGACGGCAAGAGTAAGGAAAGTGTTGTTACACTCTGTATTTAACACTGTTCTTCCCAAGAGAGGATTCTGTATACGACTACAATACCTACACGGATAATTCACACATATACAACTCATTATATAGTAAGTTATCCGAGATTAAGATGTCTTTTCCTATTTGTTATTGTTCCCTTTGGAAATGTCATCATTATAATTGTCATCTCTGCTTAAACGACCAATATGTCTGCGCAGTGTAAAATATTTATTACCATTATTATTGTTATTATTATTATTTCTGAAGGAAAGTTTAAACCTCTGTCTCGAAAAATCAGTGAAGGAGCCGATGGAGTGGTGGAGGTGTTGGCTTAAATACACGCTTACTAAATAATCGATTTAGACTTTTACCTGGTGTTATACCCGGATTTGGTCAATATATCCACTCAGATGGAATCGTTCCTCTGTTAAAACTCCTGTTAAGAAAGTTCAAGTCCACCAAACAAAATGGTTTTGGTTCATAAAGCAAAGCATCTATCATTGGTGATGGGAGTCGAACTCAGCTATGTACATAAACATATCCTCGAACAGAGGCGGGACAAATGAATCCAAAAGCCAAAAGTTGTGACAAAGGATGTTGTGAGAATCGATTTTTCGCTGTGGCTCTTTGATTTGTAAAACACGAACAAATGTTTCCCGTCAGATATGTTCGTTTTGAGTTTAGTGAACCTATACAAATGGTCTTCACAGCTAATTATCTCCAGAGCGACTTGAAAGTCTTGTCACTCACATAGATGAGAATGTGTCTGTCAAATAAATGAGCTGTCACTATCTAAGGTGGAACAAGATATTTCCCATCAGACTTGTTGACAAAGATAAATTAACAAACGACTCCATAAGGAACCCCAATAGACTATAAATTAAACTACGAGAGTAATGCATTACATTTTCATTTCTCTGTTCTTTCATTTATTAGATCCTGGAATATATCGGCGAATCTGTTCTGTTCAGCAAATTATACAATGGACTTTGGTTTAGGCTATCACAAATAAGGGATATATATATACATTTATAAGACATAAAACAAGAACTCGTCTGAAACTGAGTTTTTACTTGATCGTGTCAGTTTGGTGGCCTTCTTGTTAAGATTTAAACAGCAATGATGACTGATTTTGAGCAAGGTGGCACATTGTTCCATTCTCTATGACCGACAATAGGTTTGTTTGTTTGATTGGTGTTTAACGTCGTACTCAAGGGTATTTCACTTATATGACGACGGACAAAAATACAGA
>JARFOD010043813.1:0-10162 GCA_031763545.1 Mopalia muscosa | reverse complement strand
GGGGAGGGGGGGGGGGGTATATTCATTGTGGGCGGAGGTTTATACAGTGAACAATAAAATATAGGGCCGCGTCAGTATAATCAGAATTCTTGGTATATTTTATATACATAAATTGCATTATGTTACAGTAAATTGCATTGTACTAACAAAGTTGTCGATAACAGGGCCCCCAATTAACGGCGCGAGTCATTGTTAAATTTCATTCATGGTGCATGATGGGTAAAACGGCAATACAAATCTTGACCTTTGTATGTAGCCTAATCGCGTTTTCCTTATTTAAAAAATAAACATATCGCCCTGCCTGGAAGATGTATTTTTTAAAATAGCAAAACATTAACACCCAGACCAACACACACACGAAAGTGGGTCGGGTATTCAGTATTATATTCATGTGACTGCAGGTTTGTACTTTGATCTGACCTCGATTTATAACCAGCATGACGCTGAATAATAAACTTCATGTATAAATTTCTTAATGAATTACAGTAAATGAATGTACAGAAAATACAAAGTAGGCAATGCTACAATAGACATGATATGTTTCCAGGGACTGTTGGCATGTAGTTTAAAAAAACTTTGGTATACCGCAGGGGCTGGTGGATCGAATCGCTATTAAATTTAATTCGGTGTTAGATGACGTCACGCCATGTTGAAGGTCTATCTCTAGCCCGGTATTAGCGATTTAATCTGGTGTTAGTAACTAATATTCTTTCGAGCAACTGGGTGATGAGTTAATACATTTCCGTTTTAATTTCGTCATATTCGACCAATCACACGACATGCTGCTTTTTTCAGGGCAAAACACTCTGGATCGCTGGGTGAATCACCACATCATGTCGCAACATCCATAGACACTTTCCGTACTGATACAGTTATCTCGGAGGTGGATGGCAGCAATAGTATTACCAGTGTCGCGTGAACCAGACCCTCCAACACGGCTAAAGAGTCTGGTAACATTGCATGTTATATTTTGCGAAAGAGAAATGACCCGGATATCGTATTTGCTTTTCTGATAAGTCAATTTAAAAAAAAAAAATTAAAAAATTAAATCGAACCCAAAACCTATTAATTTATAAACAAAGGCGAGGAGGGTCTGGTTCCACTGAGACTATAGTATTACACGAAATCGTGTAATGTTAAACGCCGGATGTTTTGGGAGCATGCGTAAATATCAATCAAATAACTTCGCGGATTTATATAAAAAAAAAACCCCACATCAATCAAGCCCGTTTCTGGGGTGTTTGACTTGTAAATAATACAAATTGTGTCCTCTGTAAGTAATTAAATAATAATGTAGCTCCAATGACGTCATCATATCGTCACAAGAATAACCTTCTGACATAAACAAAAACCACGCGGATAATCGGTACGGAAATGGCCGAGAATGTTCAAAACATCCTTCGTGCTTTCCATACCGGTACAGTTATCTTGGAGGTGAATGGAAGCAATAATATTACAGGAATACGTGTAATATTAAAAGCCGGATGTTTTGTACGCATGCGTGGAAATCAACCAAAGCGCTCCGTCGATTTGTATAAAAAGAAACACATCAAACAAACCAGTTCCTTTTGTTATGTAGGACTTGTTGCTAATAATTTAAATTTCGTCAGCTCTAAGTATTTCTAAAATGACATCATCATATCAACACAAAAATAGCCTTCAGACGTAAACAATAAACTGTTATAAACAGGTGGATAACTCAATCAAATATTGAAAGTAAATAGATCCGAGTTACCTCCTGTGAAATATACAGCTTTCCATCGATAAGGAAATGGCCGAGGATGTTATATAATTGAAAATATAATCAATTCTACTCCCTACATTGAGACATTGACTCTAAGATACACCTGGATCATCTTGTAATGCACTTCTTTTGTTTGCTGGGCTATGGCACACGTTTCCAATATTGGTGGAAATCTTTGTGCGATGGCCTGGCATAGCGTGCGAGAGTTTCAATCACTATAGAAACTCTCGCGAGAATACGATTGGGGGAAAATACAAGTCTAAACACATCTCAGTCGTTTATAATCTCGGGAGATATATGGACCCATTTTGTAACCATCAAGTACCATCTAGCTTTTTAACGCAAACTGGGAACTTCGGGATAAACCCGCACCATTACTGTCTAACCAGGAACTGACGAAAGGGCTCTACATTGCAGGCGCATACAAATTTGAAAATGTGTGACAGGTATCTTTAAAAGGGGTATGGATTGATGTACAGCTGAATGACATCAAAGCATATAGTCCCAGTGTATTTTTACAGATGTAATTTGTCTTGCTGCGTACAACAGCTCACTTTACGCCGTTTTAGCGAATATCACTACATTTACACATTCAAATGGTACGGTTTATGACCAATCGGGCTGTACGTAAGGCATGGAGGTAAGTCCGCTTCCGGTTTTAATCAAATGATATGGGCCATTTCAGATCATGTCGGAACACATCTCGGTCATTCCTGTACCGTAAATAATCTCGGGCGATATACGGGTCATTTCCGATGGATCACTAATCCACATTTTCTTAAGACTATTCTTGTGATGATATTATGACGTAATCGGAGCTACATTATTATTAAATTACTTACAGTCGGTTACAGAGGACGACTTTGTACCATTTACTACAAGCTATACATAAAAAAGGGACAATGTTTCGTTTAAATGTGATTTTACCAGAAAACAGGCTGGTTTGATGTGGGTTTTGTATACATATCCTCGGAGTACTTTGGTTGATTTCAAAGCATACACACAAAACATCCAGCAGTAAATAACATTTTATCTAGCTGTTAACGGTAAACCTATCTCTTAACCTAAACAAGGTTTTGCGCACAATTGAATAGCTTTGTATAACTCCGCCAATACACTCCACTGCCTTTCGTGAGCTATACGTACGGAAAGCAATGGAGTGTATTGGCGGAGTAATACAAAGCTAACAATTGAACTTCTCCGAAGGACAGAATGAAGGACAGCTATCACAGCGCTTGCACTGACTGAATTTGAACTTTTTCCTGAAGTGCTTAAGCCACCTGAAAGTACTATACGATGATAGCTATTTCGTACCTAGTCGTGGTATTGAGCCCCATGATAAATATGCAGTTGTATTTAGCAGTTCCTAATTTAACCTATGTACAAAAGGTTGTATACTTTACATACGGCGTAAAACTCTATTATTCACTTCCGTTCGAATATAGTTCTTAGTAAAAATGGTGTGTAGTCTTGTTTTATTTATTTTGGCCCTGGGAATTTGTTTTTTGTGGAGTATTTGGTATTGATGTGAAGTAGTTGAGTGGAGGTTTCTGGTCAGTGTAATATTATAGCCTAAATAGGTCACATTTGGTGTATTTGTCACCATTTGATGGATGGGTGATTGGGCTGTTGTTTACATTCCGAGCAGGCTTGACAACACTTATTATAACCGTCCAGGCTCTTGAACTCAAGATTTTGCCGGTCATGGTCTGGCAAGATTTGAAGTGGAAACTGCAAAAGGACCGATTAAAGTATGTGCCACGGTTTTTCACTCAACGAAAGTTTGGTAGGGAGCTGTGGGGAAAAACGTTTACATTATGGCTTATAAAAAATTAATGGTGGTCTTGTGCCATATATAACATGCAATGGGAGATAACTTTGTGAACTTTAAATTTGATTAAACCACACAAACACAGTGTTTCGACAGGTTATTTTGGCATATAGAATTAATAAATGCAGTTTAAAATCCATTTGAATATTTATTGATTTTGTCAAATATACAATCTGTCAGCTTTTAATTTATGTTCCAGCATCTGGCTCTCTGGTGCTGTCCTGGCTGTCCCATTATCATGGGGTGCTTTATTATTAATTTGTCCATTTATGGGCTTCTCTCAAACTGTACTCCTGTATATCAAACGGTCGACAATTCGTGGAATATGTGCAATTTTTTATCATCAAGTACCATGTTGGTTATCACCGCTAGCTTCGGTATTTGGATAAACACTCCTCTCAATACATGGATCCAAATGCGTAAAACCAGACTTTTACATTTTCACCCTTGCCTCCGCTGGTGAGGAAAAATGAAAAACATTTAATTTGATAATGTGATTTGATAAACAAGCGGCCAAGCAAAAAGGCGTTTACAGATCCTGTCTTTCGAACACTAACAAGCTTGGTGCCATTATCTAACATAGCGTGTCAGTGATGACGTCGGACAAGTAAATGGAGCTAAGCTCGCGCATATTATTCTATAGTCTATAGCCTACTTGTTATTATGTGTTTGGAGCCCCCCTTGTGTTCAAATTAAAGCCATAATCTGATTGGGTGGGGTAAACAGACGTCACTCGAAAGTAGCTGATGTAGAATCCGTCCCTGAAGACAAGGTATAGGGGAGAGTCTTTATACGACGAATACATTCAGAGTTGTTTACATACTGTCATGGGGTTGAATAACCCGCATACCTGTGGTATCAACTGTGCGCCATGTTCCATAAAAGAAAGATCATTCAAATAAATCTAATTCTGATGACAATGTCACATTTTTTTTTTTGCTTCCTTCGGCACCTAGATTAGATGTGCGCCGCTTTTTCTCCACTCCGTTCCATCGCTCAATTCGAAATCCGCCATTACTTCGTCTTGATGGTTTTACGCGCATGCGTGTTTCCCATGCGGCGCGACAAAACGCAAGTAAGCTTTATTTGGATGATTTTACATGTACAGAACTTGGCGTACCAGAAAAGGGAGAAATATGCAAGGTTGTTCAACCCCATGAATTTGGGGGAATTCCTCACTGTCATGTTTGTAACGGGGCTATCCCTATCTTTCCTTTAGAAGATATAGAAAAGTCCTGAGATCGGATATCAAATTTAAGTCTCGTTTTTTAAAACATTTACACTTCCAGTTATTTAAGCGCATGTCTAACGCATATATATCATTTTTCTCTGATTTTTTTTAAGATACACTGAAAACAATGACTCGAATTTTACCAACTCGCAATATTTATTTTCTGACGGTTTTTAATCTTATTTTGGCAAAGTTAGATAACTTATACGTGTCAGTTAACGTGCCTGTGATGATGTTAGAACTTTTTTAATGGAAAATTCGGTCAAATCGTTGAAATCTTCAATCTGATTGGTTGGGGTAGATTATGTTCTTTACAGTTGCGCGTGAGGCAACCCTTCTCTTCGCCACAATCGCGGAAAATACAGCTGCTGAAAACGGTGTATGTGTAATTTGGAACAAAATAAAATGGTAAGCTGTATTTTTTTTTATTCAAGAATAATTACATTGATCGAGCTGAATGTGGCGTCATTACTGACCAGTGTACTCTTGTCCGAGGATCATGAGAAAATAGTCCCAGGTTATAAGATGCAATTCGAAACAGTTGGAACTGCTGTTAAGGCATAGACTGTATTAGTTACGGTATTGGAGTATTTCTATATATGCTATAACCTTTAGAAATAAGCGAACGCTACGGGGATTTTTCCCTGTATGTTCCTATAGGCTATATAAAAAAATTGTATGACCGTACCTTGTTTTTAACCATTTTCTTTTCTTTCCTTAACACTTAAACCCATAAAACGGAAACTCGACGTCCATTTTCACGTCAATATCAATAATTTCTCAGGAGAACCCTCATGGCTTTTGAGTGATATAAAATGTCATCCCGCGAAGTGGTCGCGATTTGGCCGGAATTGTTTGGAGCTCTCAAAGCAGATCACATGATCCTCACCCAGAAAGATCTAGTGCCATTTTTTCTCAAAATCTCAATAGCTACACGTGAAATGCTTGTCGTATAATTTAAGTTGTACGGGAGAGCATATTTGGTGTATTATGGGAATAGTGGATGTGTTACTCGCCTAGCATGTTCCTACGACAACCGGGAATTCTATCGAGTAACATAGATTACACAATTAATAGTGAAACTCGGAAAGGAAGGGTTAGCAGCATATTCACTCATGAAATACGAATAGGTCGCTCAAAAAGGGCTGTAGTGCTTAAATTAAGCATGTATCGATTCATGATAACAGCGATACAGCTAAGATGGGGGCTCATCAGTTTGCTATGTGATGCGAAAGTAATCAGTTTTGTGAACGTAAAGGCTATATGAACCCACACTGCGATCCTGTTATTGGTAAGGGGGATCTTTCGAATTAATATTATTTTAACTACCGTAGTCGTTGTTATGAAACGACGAAAAATGATATGCTTTCTTAAAAAAAAAAGCCTTTAAAATAACCGAATTATGAATAACCTGCTAGACGAGTAACACATTCATGGATCACTGATTCGAAGGGAAGCGATGTTTCCTATCCCCTTCAGGTGTATTGAACACGCACGCGGCAAACCCCAGGGTGACTGATAACGAACAGGCAGGGTAGAGTGTTTTAGGCGAGGTTAAGAAGCCATACCGATTCCATAATAATTGTTATTTAGAGGCATGACTTTTTTCTGGAAATTGCGTAGGACTTTAAGTCGTATCCATAGGCATATTGCCTAGATAATACAAGTCTAAATTTATGATACCAGATACATATTCGCATCTATACACATATATCAGTATTTAGTACAAAAAGTAGGCCTGCTGTAGAAAAATCATCAGGTTATGGATACTTTTTGTAATGGGAAATTTAATTAAATTTGTCGGCAACTTTATGTTTTGTAAAATGAACAATGCTGACAACAGTAAAAGCATATAATGTCTACCTGCATTATGCATATATATATATATACATGTAGTGTACATACATTCAAACTATTTCGCTCCCAACATCTATTGCGTAGAAATGTACGAGTGCCAATTATGTTTTTTTTTTTTATCTTCGTCAAAAGTGAACGAGACAACGCGAGAGTTCTTGAGACACGCTCTGCGGGCACAGGGAAGAAAGGAAGCACGACACATCTCCTAAAAACTTGTCTACCTATTCCATTATGGGTGTGGATGTAAAAACAACAAAGCCGGGTGATGGTAAGTGCTCCTATAAACAAAATGACACGGAAGTTCCAGATGAATTTATTTTGCCAGATAATATATACTTCCGAGTTGATTAGGCAAATTTCTTGTAATAGAAATACAACAACAACATCGCTTCACCAAATGCTGTAATATTTGATATCTAATAAATGATTCGATGATTTATTGATTTAATGACTGATGATAATTGAAAGAGGGATCTGCAACAGAGGGACAATGTGAATGATAGAGCAAAGGTATTCCCCTCGCACTTGACTATTGCAATAGTTTAAGAAATTAACCCAACTTATACCTTAATTATTTGTAAATAACGTCTCACTGTCCCCATTTTCTTGTAAGGGATATAAATTATATGTCAGGTTTGATATTACCCTTATAAGTCCAAGCGGTCAGTTTTCAAAGGACTGCAATACATGCCTTTCATCCCACTGAAAAATAAATCCATCTAGTCAGCTCCAGGCCTCAAAAATCCTCCCAGGACGTGCTTGTTAAAATAAGCAGGACTCCAGATAGCCTGTGTATTTGCGTATTTTGCAGTGTTTTGTGCAAATATGTACAAATTAAAATAACAGCTTAACAAGACACAGTAGAATATGCAGTGCTGTAATTCAAACATCTTTAATTACAAACGCAAAAGATGATCGAAAACTCTGAACCATAGTTGATATTGTCAGAGTAATGGGCCAAGATGCACTAGAAAAACGCAATCTGAGTAGCTGACCTAACAGAATAATGGCCACAGAGGTCTTTTTGTGCACGAGTTGGATACAATCTCTGTTGTGTTGACTTTTTTGCTTTAATAGATATTCAGTAAATGTCATAAATGTCCTAAATGCCAGGCCGCTGTAAAATCCTCTTTCAACACTAGCGTTAGCACTGTAGGTTGCAAGTGATGGTTGAAGTTTCTGCCGGTACATGGTGTGAATATCTCAAGCTTTAGTAGCTTCATTTAATGATTACGTTACCATTTTCAATAAATTTAACATTTTCATAATTTTTTGTACAAGGTTTCCAGCAAGACATAAAGGGATTGTTTTATGTTTATAGGGGTAACTTATCCCAAATCTGGTCAAACAGTGGAAGTTCACTACACAGGTATGTTATTTTAGTATTTAACTTACATTTTCTGTGGGGCCCGCGACAGTAGCTCAGTGGTAGCCAGTGCGCTTCCTGAACCGAACATGCGTCGATTAACTGTTGACAGGTTCAAGTCCGCCTTTCGACCATCAGGTATATGAGCGAGTCACATGTTGTGGCTCCGGCAATCGCAGGGGTGATTTTTATGGGGTTTCTTCCCAGTTTTCCACTAATAATGCAGTGTGAAGTGGACAATTCGTCGTCATATAAGTGAAATACCCTTGAGTACAACTTTAAACCCCAATCAAACAAACAAACAAACATTTTCAGGGCCTATTGGCTAAGTGGAAATCTAATTGAAATCAAAACTCCCTGCGTTTTGTTTGTTGCTGTATTGAGATCCAGTGCATTTACCCCACCTATGATTTAACACAGACCACTCACCTTATATCAGAAGGGCATGTGGTCGGAGGGAGCTTCATGTTGCCCTGGTGCTCTCAGAGCTAAAGTGGAACAGGAAGTCGATCTGTTTGTGGGGTCTGTATTGGGTTCGTTGTCATCCTGTATTTGTCCCGTCCTGTCTTTGTTTGTTGCCAGTGGTGTCGAGGGTGGTTTCCTTCACCACTAACTGCAAAATTTTAATGCTGTACTTCCACCCATAGCTTTAAATAGCTGAGACCTGCACGTTATGTTATAGTACTTCAAAAGACTGTTCTTTTTTTAAATTAAAACTGGTGATTAATTAAAATTTACATCACTTGGCTTGCCAGAAGTAGCTGGCTGTCATTTTAATATGTGTATTAACTGATAACACTGAAATCATGTGCAGCATGAACATGATTTAATGTTTCAGAGTACTCATCCTCCTCCGATGTTCAGTTGTCAAGATTGAGTCCTATCCTCGACTACGAGGCATGACCAGTCATCGCTGTGGTTTTTACAAGGTTTCCTCTTAGTTTTCCAGGCCCGCGCTTCCTAAATTGATCCTGAGGCAATTTAGTGTTCACCGGATAGAGTCTGCCTGACAACCATCAGGTATATGACGAGTCACATGTTGTGGCTCCAGCAATCGCGAGAGTGGTTTTTATGAGGTTTCCTCCCAGTTTTCTACCGTAATAAGGCTGTGTACAGTGTGAAGTGGACAATCCTTCATCATATAAGTGAAATACCCTTGAATATGGCATTAAACACCAATCAAACAAACAAACTTAGTTTTCCGCCATTATTTGTGTTGAGTTAGAAATGGAATATTCGTCTTATCATATAAGCGAAATACCTTTGAGTAGGACGTTAACCCCTAGTGAAAAAAATCCTGTGGATTCTATTTGTGAATTGATATTTAGGCTCATTTCATTTTCTAATAACAGGAACTCTTACAAATGGTAAAAAGTTTGACTCCTCTCGTGACAGGAATAAGCCATTCTGTTTTAAGATTGGCAAAGGCCAGGTAATAAAAGGTAAGTCCTGTTCATTGGTCCTATACTTAGACAAAAGATAAACCTGGATGACTACATCGATTTTAAGAGGGGGGAGGGCTACAGGGGACTAGGCCGATTACAAAATCGCCAAGTTGCCCTCTTACTGCCATGGAGCTGAAGGTCAACATGAAGTATATCTGTTGTAATTTCATTTGTTTGTTGTCATTGATAGTCTTGTGACTGCTGTTTTGCCTTTGTTTGATGAATGATGACTGTACGTGTTGTCAAAGGTGGCTCCCTTCTTCCATTGGTCTGGTAGGCCATCATAGGAGTGTTATACAAACCAGAAACATGCAAATAAATCAATCTTGACATAATTGGAGAATTTTGGCATAATTGGAGATATGGTCAATAAGTGTAATGGTCAGGGAAATAAACAAGTTCAATATTCTATCATAGGGAAATGGTTTTTAAACAGATAAGGAAAAACATGTTCAGTGCTCATTACACTGATCAATTGAATTAAATCCAAATTAATCTAATTTTCAGGATGGGATGAAGGTGTCGCCAAGGTAAGCCTTACAATTCAGTTTGTATATCTCTTAGTCAATCAGCCCCGTGAGGGAGCGGGTGGGCCATGGCCCTGTAGAATACTCCCTCGGCTTCCTCGGTGGATCGTAAGAGGCGAGAAAAGAGGTTGCTTTCTGTTGCCCTGGTGTTCACAGAGCTA
>JARFOD010043802.1:0-10163 GCA_031763545.1 Mopalia muscosa | reverse complement strand
TTTTTTTCCCCCCCCCCCCCCCCCCCCCCAGTTTTCAAAACGTGTCTACGCCCTTGAGATAAATAGATGTTCGACCCATGTAGGCTGATATGAAGATTTCAAAACTGGAAGAGTAAATTGACGGCCTACTAAGAGAAAAGGCTGAATCAAATAACATGAGAAGTGGAAACTATAAAAAAAAATCTTTCAGAGATAGAACGCTTTTGATGTAAACAAAAGGGGCACTATAAGAAAAACTGTCGGAAGAGACATGAGCGAACATTTATCTTGGATAATAGGGCAAGTGGTTGTTCTGATAAAGGATACTTTGGAAACTGAAAATGACTGGTATTAGGCGCAACATGCCAGTCCTACAATTTAATGTAGTAAAGATATCATTATTTAGGGGGAATGACTCGCGTAAATTATGGTGGTCACACAAACTCCTGACTCCAACCTGAAAATAGTTTTTTGCCAAAGCAAACAATAAGCAGATGTAACTCACATAAAACGGTATTCTAATCTTAAATTGTTATTAAGATTGTTTTAATTTTGTCGTACCTTTAGAAGTGAAATATATGTATGAAATCACAACTAACTGAACCAAGGTCAACAGTCATTGAAAAATTGCTAATGTTACGATTGAACATTATTCAGTGTTCAGTTTTCGTTTCATTGCATAAATAGCTTAAGATTAAGTTTTGACGTTTCTCAAATGTATTCAATGTAAGGATAATGTTCTTTGTTCTGTCTTATTTGAAGTGAGACATATTTAGAAGACTATTCATGGTTCCCATGCAATGAAATAACATTGATTATGGAAGAGTAAATGTATACATGTATAACGTTATCACATAATGGTTATGCTAATGATGCTGTTAGTGAAACGCTGCTATATAAGTGAAATACCCTTGATCACGGCATTAAACACCAAAATAATAAATTTACCCTTGTTCTCAGGCAGCTTTATTTATATATATTTTAGTCAATCAGCTTATATAATACAAAGAAGCCCTTCTACAGTAATAAAGAAAGCAAACTGTCATTAAAGGGAAGGCAAATAAAGAATCACAGGAGCTGCATTTTCGTGTTCTGAGTTAATCTCTTGGTGTTCCCAATATCATTGACGTTTTGGTCCAGGGATATCAAGCACGAAATGAAGGTTGTGTACAGATCAAAATACAAATGGAAATTACAACCATACTTCTAACATGAGTGGAGTTAGTGATAGGGGTAAAAGAGAGAGAGAGATGACAGATAAAGCTATGGAATACACACTGACATATTCGAGAAGAAGCTAGCACATTTAACAAGAAACATAAAGTTTGAACTTTTGAAGCTGAATTCTACACTTTAAGAACAACACATTTTGAATGGATGATTTTGTCTGAAAATTTTCTCAAATTATATGACAACTTTTCTTCTGTCCTACCTGAAAGTGAAAATATATTTGAGAAAGAATCAAATAATTAAAAAACTTCAAGGACAAAATAGATCGTTGGTTTTCATCTCAACTGTCCCACAAATCCGAAGACAATCCCATTGTTAAGCCTATTGACAGCATATTTGATGTCAAACGCGGTTCAATACATTCAAGAAGAAGTGGTTCATCTATAAGGAGTTCAGTTAGGTCAGCTCCTTTAAAGGAAGATCAACACATGACCGAATTAAAAGCTAAATCAGAGGTTTTGGAATTAAAGAGTCAGTTAGAACAGGAACGTTTAGATTTAACATTAAAAGAAGAGGAATTGAAATTGAAGACAGAAATAGCTATAGCAAATGCTCGATGTAAAGTTTTGGATAAATATGATTTGGAACAATGCAATGTGGTTATGAGAAACCTACGAAACCTAACGAGAATCATCAAATAAATAGATTAAACCCAGAGTCAGAACCATTTGTTCCCCAAAAAACATTTCCACCGGTAAACAATGAGAATGACGTCATACATTCTGTTGTTCGACAATTACGTATCCTCCACCTGAAATTAAAACATTCGGTGGCGACTCACTACAATATAGGAAGTTTATTCGTCAGTTTGAAGTACAAGTGGTTGCTAACTCAGAAACAACGGAAGAACTTATGCTTCATCTAGAACAACTTACCTGTGGAGATGCAAATAAAATAGTCCGCGGTTTAAGTCACTTGGGTTCTGAGCAAGGTTATCGCGCGGCTAGAGCTGAATTTGAAGAAAGATACCGCGATCCTGAGATAATTGCCAACGCATTCATCATTCATCGCGTTCATTGGTCGACAATACAACCGGATAATCCAAAAGCCCTTGATGAATACCCATTATTTCTTACCAAGTATGAAAATGCAATTAACAGTTTACACGTAATGAGAATCTTGGACTATTCACAAAACCGTAAACTGATTGTTGGAAAACTTCCATTCTACCTTCATGATCGCTGGTGTAACATGGTACAACAGGTAAAGAGAAATGACCAGAAAGCAAAATTCACACATCTTGTCAAATTCATCAAAGAAGAAACCAAGAAGCTAATAACCCTGTTTATGGCAGAATTGCTATGCGGACTAATCTACAACCACATGAAGGTCACAGGACGCCTTAAGACCACAGTACAACATGGAATGGAGCTGCTTTATTAAAGACGTAAACAACAAAAAATATCCTGAAATACAAATTACAGATTAGTTAACAAAACCAACTGAGTTCACACCACCATCCATGTTTTGTGACAGTACACGTCATTCACTAGAGGTTTGTGACGTCATCACCAAAACACCACTTGAAGAAACAACAGCTTTCCTAAACACTAAAAGGCTATGTTTTGGGTGCTTTCGATACGGCCACCTAAAAAGAGACTGCAGAAGACGACCAGCATATGGACTTTGTAAGAAACAACACCCAACAATATGTCACCGGGATGGGTTTATTCTCAAAGATCAGCCAGACCAAAAACAATCTTCACCTTTGAATTCTTCTTTCAATGTTAACAGTAGCATAGGTGCCGGCGACATGACTGAAGACAATGAATGCAGTATGGCTGTTGTTCTTGTTATCGTGAAGCTTAAAGATGGTATTTAAACAGTCAAACCCCACCCATTTCCTGACCCAGCCAGTAGTGTCACGTTTGTCTCGGAGGATAGGGTACGTCAGCTTGGGGGTCAAGGTGCAAAGTTTAAAGTCACGTTAAACACAATTAGCCAGCCCTACAGCACGGATACTTGTTTCATCAAAGGCCCCCTGATAGGAAGTCTACAAGACGGTGAACTGGTCGACTTACCGAAGGCATACACTAAGTGGAGGCTTCCTGTCACTACAAGCCTGATGCCCACTGAAGACGACATTTCACAGTCGCCTCACCTAAGAGAAAATTTCCATACCTAAATTGAATTCAGGAGTTGGATTGCTAATCGGAAATAATGCCCCTAATGTTTATTCTCCAATTGATAATAGGACAGGACCAACAGGAAGTCCACATGCAATTAAAAGCCGAATAGGATGGATTGTCTGGAATGTCATAAGACCAAGGAAACAGGACAATCAAAATATGCCTATATTCACTGTTAACAAAGTGGAAATATCTGCTTTCTATAGCAGAATTAAAGAAATTAGACATTCGGGTACGACATTCAATCAATTTAGATTTCCCAGAGAAAACATCAACAGACAAGAGAGAACATTCACAGAATGATAAATTATTTCTTCAGAAAGTTGATTCTTCAATTAAGTCTAAAAATGTTCATTACTATATGAATTTACCTTTCAAAGATGAAGAAATACAACTGCCAAATAACAGAATACAGGCTGTTCAACGTTTAGATAGTCTTAAACGAAAGCCAAACAAAAATGAAAAACTACATAAGGACTACACAACATTTATGACTGAACTTGTTCAACATGGACACTCGGAGAAAGTTCCGGACAACGAAGTACAATGTGAAGATGGTTAAGTATGGTATCTGTCACATCACAACGTCATACACCCACACAAACCGGATAAAGTAAGAGTAATCGATTGTGCTGCATCCTATCCAGGTGTATCTCTCAACGCTCAACTATTACAGGGGCCGGACCTAACAAACTATCTGGTTGGTGTGCTCATACGGTTTCGAACGGGTAAAGTGGCAATAATGGCGGACATCGAGGCTATGTTTCATCAAGTACTCGTAACAACGAAATACACAGATTGCCTTCGATATCTGTGGTGGGACAACGGCGATTTCAGGCAGTCTCCAACTAGGTATCGTATACTAGTTGATTTGTTCGGAACCACATTTTCACCAAGCTGCGCAAAAGCTGGTTTCAAACAGGCTACACATGACAACAAGAAGCAATTTGACAAACGTATTACACACTTCTATGTGGATGACTGCTTAGTATCAGTAGAGGACAACACCTAAGCTTAAACCGTTATTAAAGAAGTCTCAAAATTGTGCCCACTAGGGGGGTTTCATCTAACCAAATGGACAAGCTCCAGTCCAGCAGTTATTGAGTCCATACCAACCACGGAACGTGCAAAGACAGTAGAAATAATAAATCTGGACAGACAAGACTTTCCTGTGGTACGTGCATTAGAAGTTCACTGGTTTATGGAGAGCGAACACCACGAGACAGCCCCAAAGAGGTATACTGTCAGCAATCATCACAATTTACGACCCTCTTGGTATTTCATCTCCGTTTGTTCTCATTGCAAAGATATTACTTCAACAGCTGTGTGCCAGACAATTAGAATGGGACACACCACTCACAGACCAAGAACAAAGGCGATGGAACCAGTGGTTAACAGATCTGCCTCTCCTAGACAAACTACAGCTTCAACGGTGCTACAAACCATAGGACTTTGGACAGGTACAAACGTATCAACTCCATTGCTTCTCAGATGCAAGTCACAATGGTTGTGGGGTTACTTATTACCTTTACCTCACCGACAACACCAACAAAGTATGCTTTTCTTTAGTCCTGGCTAAATCACGACTAGCGCCTTTGAAAAAGGTAACCATTCCCAGGATGGAGTTAACAGCTGCTACACTGTCCATTCGTCTAAGTCAAATGATTCTACGAGAACTCAGTTACGAGGTTGATAGGGTGTTCTACTGGACTGACAGCATAACTACATTGTTAACAGCACCACTCGGTTTCAGACGTTTGCTGCTAATCGACTTACAGTTATACACGAGTCCTAGTCTGTAGACCAGTGGCATTACATCAACAGCAAAGTAAATCCAGCTGACGCGACATCAAGAGGCAAACCCATAAAGGAACTCTTACAGGATAAAAGTTGGCTTTATGGACCAGAATTTCTTTATTTACCTGAATCTGAGTGGATCCAACATAAAACAGTACTTTCACAAATTCAATTTATGACAAGTTATGACAATCTCGTATGTAAACCCAGAAGAAAGCATTACTGACAAGTTGCTGAGCAGATTTTCATCATGGTCGAAACTTAAAAGAATCACAGCCAGTGTCTTAACTTTAAAGGAAAGGATTGTGCTCTGAAAAGAAAAGAAACAAAAAGAATGTTATTGACAGTAAGAGGTCAAGCAGAAAGACTTTATCTGATTAACAAAGAAATGTAAAGGTACAAAGAACTCAAAATAGAAAGGAAATGTAACTTACCTCGAACTATTTCTGCTGACCAACTTAAGGAAGCAGAGTTTGCTATCCTACAGTACAGACAGAAACAATACTTCTTTGATGAGATAAGGGATCTTGGACTATCATCAAATTCTTCATCTACAAGATGGCTTACTTCGTGCAGGCGTACGCCTAAGGAGGGAAGAAATTCCCTACGAATCTCGACATCCAATTCTATTGCCAAAGACGTCGCCAGTGTCAAACCTGATACTCTCAAAGACTCACCGATTAATTGGACATTTGTGAAGGAACTTTATTCTTGCATAAGTAAGAGAGAAAGTCTGGATTCTCGGAGCAGGAAGTCTTATCAAGCCAATTGTGTCAAAGTGTGTTCACTGCAGATTTCGCAAAAAATCAGATGACGACTTGGGATGTGTCAAAGGTGTAAAACATCATATTGATACTGGATCTGCCCGCCCTTAGACAAAATTTCCGGAGATTACCATTTCAGAAACAAGCTGAAGTAGATAAACTTGAAGATATGCTCACTCAAAATATTATCGAAAATTATCTAAATCACTGGGCTTAGCCAATAGTATTGGTAACGAAGAACGATGGGAACACCCGGTTCTGTGTGGACTATCATAGACTCAATGATGTCACCGTTAAAGATGCATATCCAATACCACGAATAGATGACTCCTTGAATGCGATTCAGGGTGCCAAATGGTTCTGAACTTTAGATTTAGTCAGTGGATATTGGCAGGTTCAGCTTGATGAGAATGGAAAAAACAAAAAATAAAAATCAGCTTTTGTAACAAGAAGCGGCCTGTATCAGTTTAAAGTAATGCCCTTTGGACTTTGCAATGCCCCATATATACTTGAGACTGGTGGAAAGGGTACTTGCGGGATTACAGTGGAAAACATACCTGGTATATTTAGACAACATCATTGTTTATGGGTGCAGCATAGAGGAAGCTCTGAAAACGATTTTTCCTGGTCAAAGAAATATGAATAGTCTTTCTTTATCCTTAAACAGAGCTTGATAGAAACTCCAACATCCTTCGGAAACGGGAGAGTACATACTCGACATGGATGCTAGTGGATATGGCATTGGGGTGGTGTTGTCCCAAAAACAAGCTGGGGAAGAAAAAGTGATTGGCTATGCCAGTAAATCACTTTCCAAAGCAGAACGAAATTATTGTGTAACGCGACGAGAGTTACTGGCAGATGTTATATTTGTAACATATCTCAAACAGTTTTGTATGGAAGACATTTTATCATCAGAACTGACCACAGTGCCTTACGATGGCTCATGGGGTTGAAGGAACCAAAGGGACAAATGGCAAGATGGATAGGTAGGCTTGGAACTTATGACATCGAAAATTATTCATACATGGTAGACATCATCAAAATGCAGACGCCTTAAGCAGAGCAGCGTGTCGTCAATGTGAAAAGATGAGTTATGGTAAAATACTGCATTGCTCGAATGTAGCCGCTTTGGTAACGGAGGAGATGACTGTGTGTACAACAGACGGATCATACTGGTCCAATTCTACCAAAAGTGCTAAGGTTTCCTTAGTCGTGGGGGTGGAAACAACGCAAGAGCAGATGTAAGAGAAAAGTTAAAAAGATTTGCCCTGTCATTGAATCCACTCTGACGCCTGAATTTGCCGTAGCAGAGACACAAGTGAAGAATTTCGAGCTTTCATGGATTGTAAATGCAAAGAAGACTAACGCTAACAAACCTACATGGGAAGAAATATCACACCAAAGGGCATCAGTGGAAGGGGTGGGACAGACTCGAACTCCGAGAAGGAATTCTCTGCATGAAAATCATGTTCACTTGCAAGTAGTTCTTCCAGTCCCATAAAGTTTTTCTTGAGTTACATTCTTCAGGTCACTTCGGTTGCAAAAAGGTGCTGCCGAAGATACGACAACAGCTCGACTAGTTTAATATGGGAATGGATGTAAAGAGCTGGTGTGCTCGATGTGATACATGTGCAAAAAAATGCCTGTGCTGCAACAGAAGGCTCCGCTCAAACAGTATATGGTGGGACTACCTCTGGAAAGGATAGCTACAGACATTTTGGTCCACAGAGGAAACAAGTATATTTTTCTCGTTGGGGATTACTTTACCAGATGGATAGAGGGGTAGGAATACCAGACCAAGAGACTGTTACTGTTGCGGAGAAAATAGTGGAAGAAGTCATTTGTAGATTTGGCACTGCAAGACAGATACATTCAGACCAAGGCCGAAATTATGAGTCAAAATTCTTCCAGGAAGTATGCCATCTGCTTGGAATGGAGAAAACCAGGACTACCCCTCGAAACCCCCAATCAGTTGGTATGGTGAAACGTTACAATCGCACACTGGAAACTTGCTTGTCTATGATGGTTAGTAAGAACCAAAGGGATTGGTATGGTTTTGCTATGATGGCATATCGTTCTTCTGAACATGAGAACACAGGAAAATCACCAAACATGATGATGTTGGGCAGAGAAGTTGAGCTTCCCTTGGATTTAATGACATGATTACCGCCATCAAACACTGAAACAATGGATTATGCATTGACATTGAGAGAAATACTTGAAGCTGCATTTGAAGGAGCAAGGAAACACACAAAGCGAAAACAGGTGTGATAGATGTGCTAAAGGTCGCCCATATAAGCCAGATGATGTAGTGTGGCTATTTAATCCGACTCGTAAGAAAGGTCTTTCTCCCAAGCTTCTTGCTGTTGGCACGGGCCTTACCAGGTGATGGCCATCATCGATGATACGATATATCGCCTCCCAAAGTCTGAAGGCTCTAAGTCTAAATTTATACATTTTAACCGACTTAAGCCGTACCAAGGGTCTAAGTTCCAGACATAGACAGCTCATGGTGATTCCGAGAAGATTGTCTAAAGAGGATAACGGCTTCGTGCGTAATAGAGCAATGGTTTTTCAGGGACGCAAGAATGAGGCGCGTCTTCTGGGAAAATCGCATATCACCCATGATGACGTCGAATCGCATATCAGGGTTTGTGTCATAGAGAGAAGATTGAGGCATTGGAAATGACTATTGAATTACATTATCTAAATGTTCTTCCTTTCTTTTTGTTTTACAGAAAAACAACAACATGCTGTTTACTTGTGAGACCTGTATGAGTACTTACACCCAGAAGACAAATTTCTACCGTCACAGAAAGACACGTATATACAAAAATATACAGATGAGACAAATGTGACAGGGTGTATAGGAGAAAAGATAATCTGAAAGAGCATCCAAAGAGAGGTCATGGAAAGAGAAAAAAATCACGCTCAGATACTTTGGAACTTATTCATCCGAATATCACTGTTGAAATGCCAGCGCCTATCAAAAATGTTTCAACAAACCCACGACCATCATTGCCAACACTTCCACCAGCCATATCTCCTCTACCAATTACACCTCCACCAAAACTTGTCGTTATAGAACCATTAGACTTAACGGTGCCGCTTATGTCACCAAACCGTCCTGAACAGGCATGGAGTCCTGCATATAGCTGGATATCTGATTCAGTTCTAGCAACAGAAAATATCGAGAAAAGGAGTGATTTGTCCTCAGCCCAAGTAATTCCGAGTCCTACCGGGTTGCCTAATAGTGTGGCCACGCCTTTCATTTCACCAGCGGCTATTCATCCAAGGGGTAGTTTCCCAGAGGTTCTATACCCGTGCATAGAAAAGTTTCACCGGACAATTATTGATCCAAACGGTGTAACTGTGTACGAAGATATCACCAGGGGTACTAGATATATGCCTAAGATATCCAAATCCACTCAGACAGATGTTGAATCAGATGTACCGGTACAGAAAGTGAGCACAACTGATTGGTTTACCCACACTACACCCGGGATTTGGGTATGCCCTGCATGGCAAGTTGAACAAGTCTACAGCTCTTTTATACACATAACACTCGAGTTTAACACGTAAACACTCCCACAAGCCCAGATCCATGCAATGTTCATAATAACATAACCAGTTGACTTATACTAATCAGCTCTACCATGCACACATACCGTTGTTAATTGCAATTATTTTTTTTACAATGGATTTATAAAAAGAAGCCAATAGTAGAACACTAACTTCCAAGTTTCAAGTCAATCAGTGAATTTGATATAAAAATTATCCTGTGCAGAACTATACACGTGAATATTCTAAAATTATGTAGTAACGGCCATTTTGTTTTACAAAATTTTGTGAAATGTAATCCCAGCTGACGTCTTAACCAGAGGAAGCTACATACCAAGTTTAAAGTTAATTCTTGAATCTTTTCTCTACTTAGCCTGTTCAAAGCACATACAGGCATGAATATGCTAAATAATGCAATAACGGCCATTTTGTTTTACGGAATTTAGTGAAATGTAATCCAATCGGTCATCACAACAAGAGGAAGCCACATACCAAGGTTGGAGTTAATCCGTGAATATTTTCTTTGCTTAGCGTGTTTACAAGCGTGTGCATCAATATGCGAAATTATGTTATAACGGCGACTTTGTTGTAAGGAATTTGGTGAAATCCAATACCATCCATCATCTTAACAGGAGGAAGCTACACAGCAAGTTTGAAGTTGATCAGTGAATTTGTTTTCAAGCTAGCGTGTTCACAAACATTT
>JARFOD010043791.1:0-10164 GCA_031763545.1 Mopalia muscosa | reverse complement strand
TTTGTCTCTTTTAAACCCATCCATCTTTATTTAATTGTCTCCAAGAACAGATAGAAAATTGTCTGCAATTCCGTTTCAGTCACCTGGTCCTACTTTTCCGGCTATATTTACACGATGAGGATAATGGAAATGTTCGGCAGGGTGTCTGAAGAACAACTAGTCACCTTTAGGACACAGTTACTGGCGTCATTGGCACCATCTCACCTATGTTCAGGGTCTTTATAACAGAAGCATTTTGCAGTAAATAGCATTGAATCAATTTAGAACCATCGTATCTGCGACACATCTAGCCAGCAGAAAATGAAAGGACTTCTTTAAAACACAGCCCAGCTGGATGAGCACAAATCAGTGTTATCTTTGATCCATCCTCCACACAGATTTAATAACCGGAAAGCGTTCGATTAGTAACAATTTCGTCATCCTATTTCTTGACATATACATGTAAACGAAATAGTTTGTTACTATTAGTAAAGACTGTGCCTCAGTCGGGTAAGCTTTACAATATACTGCACAATCAAAAAGTCGACGTGACATAACGACGACCTACGGTATAAAACGGAACTTTACCGACAAATAAGCTCCCTTTATTTAACAGTACCTTCATATTAGACTTCTTTGTACAGAACATGAATCAGTGTGAATAGTTTTCTGTTGTTTTTTCCGCTGTCAGCAAACGAAAGGATCTCCCTATATGGCTAGTGTTTATTTTCTATGGGTTGAATGATTATTACGTACTAATCTTGCTACTCAATAGAAACAAATCTTACACTTATAAGGTATAATATAAGGTATATTATCTTATAGGATAACAACTTATTATTTTATTAAGCATTCTACTTCCAACTGATCTCAGGAATGGGATAGAGACGTAGTATTCAATAGATTAAAAAGTTGTTAAAAAATCTTTCCAAATTATAAATAATTCCGACTACTACATGCAAGTTTTATGATAAATATCTTTTTCTTAAACAGTATTTGTCAATAGAACTAGCCAAACTCTAGTTTGTGTGTAAAACGTAAATGTCAACTTTTAATGGTGTTTGTCTTTCTTATGTCTTTATTCCGTCTTTGGTTATACAATATTCTGAAAGAGGATCTTCTGAACATTTTAACTAGCTTGGAATGCTTCTTAGTGCCAGACAACAGTACATCTTAGTTTAAATTGCTTAAATGTTTTAAAAAGGAACACTTGCACAAGGGATTGTTCCCAACAGTAACATTAAGCGGGATTTACTATGTAGTTATTAAGTAACACTGCTATTAAATCAGCTGTCAACAATGTAACATGCTTATAAATTGTATCTATAAAACAAAACGAAACATGTTCACAGTTGAATCAAATTCGTGTTGATTCCGTGGAGCTTCTACCGGTATGTGTATCATTGACTCTGCACAATTCTTTAATAGTCTTACAATAATAGACTCATGGGTATATAATGCAAGAGAAAATCGTCTCTGTTATGCGATTTTCTTATTCATTGTTGGCAACATAAAAGTGTAACTTGGAAGCACTTCAGTTGCTGGCATTATATAAGTCCCACTATCTCTGTGTGACACTTTCTGATTCGAGGAAATTGAATCAAAGGGTTGTGTAATTATTACGTTTCACATAAACTCAGAATTAAGGAGATTATGTAAATGGCTTGATCCGAAAATGTCTGTAAAAACCAATATTCCCCTCCTAGCGACCGTGGAAAACAGGCTTAGTTTACAACCGAATGTCGGACCTGAGCGGGGAAACGTGCTAAGTTTGGAATAGAAATAGATTACAAGATATTTACTCCAATTTAACATCCAGTAACTAAAGAGAAATATAGCCGCCGAATTTATACAAATGTCAATCTTTCCAGAATCTATGACTGCCTACATCTTCTTCGGTAACGGTTGGGTGAATTGAATTTCTGTTCTTCAGGCTTGGTTTTGCAAGCAGGTTGACTTAGTACCTTTATATATTTTAGTCACCCAGATAATTTATGTTTGATGAGTTCTTTAGACGAATTACTTTGATGAATGTATCACACGGATAATCTGTGTCAGTCACATTTACTTAAGATTTTTTTTATCCCGTCCCTTTATTGACCCACCCCGTTATTGATACTGTCCACTGAGTGCCCAGATGGTGAAAACAAAGGTGTTTTGTTCCAATTATAGAAAGCTATGATAGACTTTAAATGTCCATTGATACTCGATATTCGAAATTAGTATCGAGTAGCAGGGCAATTGGCCAAACAAGCAACATTTTACCTTGATTTCGTACAGTCATCCAGCGTTGTAAGATTCACACAATCGTTACAAATCAAACTAGTATAAAGTTATCTAGATTTTGAGGTTATATAAAAAATAAAAGTCTACCAACAAGACATTATATCGGCGTTGTTCTAGTCAATACCGATCTATGTCGTTTCTCATACAGGGATAAACTTGTGGAAACGCTTGTTAAATCGCCGACCATTATCTTCTTGATTGCTCCATATTTAGTTATCAACACCAAAACAATTTTGTGAGATATAGAACCCAGTGTGTGTGTCATTATTATGACCCTACTGTTACACATATATAGATCTGTGGTTAATTCTTACCCACATTATTTGTGTTATCTTGTCACCAGTTTTCAACGTCAGTTCTAATGCAAAATGTTTTATATAGCGTGTTCCTTCTGAGTTAGCCTCGACAGGCCACACATGACCAAGTCCAGGATTTAATATTGATACATTTGTTATCTTAGAAACAGTTTTATGGTTTCAGCTTTTGAAGAATTTGGAATATTCTGGTAAATACTATCTATAATGAAACGTTCGGATGCGAAAGTACTTACACAGTATCAGACTTTTGATTAAATTGTACACTGATTGACTGTATGTGTCAGAACACAGCAAGCTTATATATTAAGACAATTAGATTACCGGTCTCAAATTAGACAAGACAAATATATTACAGTTAGACATGCATTACATATACGCGAAAGGGTATTGTTTACTTAAGCTATATAGTGGAACACAGGAGAAGAAACTGAACACGTTATTGTGCTAAAGGACATTTTTTATTCATAAGAGCTGAAGAACTTTTTGTTCATATGCAATAAAGACCTAAAAATAGATTCCCTGTAACAAATAGCCATTATTTAACTACGATGAGAATTAAGCCAGGCTTGCGAAAAGAGAATATTGAATCTGTGTTTCACTAATGGCTCGTGTCTTATTTAATATATAGATCAATAGATACCCTTTAAAGACTGCGAATTCTCTTGAGATTCTCAACACAAGAAGTTGCGTAATCCTATCTTCATTTAATGCAGTATTCTATTACGGAACTATTTGATTTGACAACGTGAATACTTAACAAATATTGATTTCTGTATTAAGTGGGATCGATCATTAACTGCTATCATTTACCCTTTCTTTATCTAACTATATCTATCCTAATTAACGAATAGCTAGCGTTATTTATTTGCTATCAATGTTGTGTTTTATATCGACAATCGACATTTCTGCTTTCATTTTGTCCTGTAAAATCAACTAATATTTACCTAACATGGACATTTCTTACTGACATTGCTCATTTTTTATTAGCTATGATCTAATTACTGAAATTATATTGATCTCTATTTTATACTTATCTCAATCCCCGTAAGGGGGGGGGGGGGGGGGGGGGGGGCGTTCAACACCACCAATTATTTTCGACCCCCCCCCCCCCCCCCCCCCCCCCCCCCCCCCCCCCCGTCAACACCAGCAATTATGTTCGACACTCCTAACTTTGAGGATTAGGTGATTGCCCTGATGTGGATCTAATCGGAAGAATTCGGTATTTTATACCTTGGAACTGTGTATCGAATGATTTGCTGTAGACTTCGAAGAAGTTGCAGATTGTCATAACAGACCGGTTTTTAAAGTCAAGGTACTTGGACTCAACTAAAAAGCAGGTTTATAAGCTGATCCATTGTAAGCTGTATAAATGTAAGTTACTTTATATATGCCTATTATTAGTATTGTGTCTTACCTTCTATTGTTTTTCTGCCCTTGAAATGTTGTAAATAAATAAATCGCTTATCGTTTTCTTTCTGTTTGGTGTCTACCGTGACAAATACCACTCAGTAAAAGACGTCAATATTTGCCAAAGACGTCTGTATTGTTCAGGAGAAGAACTATATAGCGAAGAGCTTGTAAAGCGTGCATTGACTAACGCCAAACTCCTTAAACTCACTGGCGTATTCGTTTGTTTTATACCTCTGGTTGGATCTTATCACAATTTGCAGTGGATAATACCAGCTCAACGATATCTGGGTAATATGTGTTTCGATAAACTTAATAATCGTTTACCTATAACCATCGCAATGGGCAGAAGGTATCGCAAGAAAGGTCTGTTTCAAGCAAGACTTAATGAAAGACCACTTATGAGTTGTCAATAAAATAGGATTGATGTTATATTTTAATTGGATTTAAGCAAATAAACACATTCGGGTTGTTGTATTAAGATATTTTGAATTATTCGTAAAGAAAGGGTAACAAACTATCCATCCTTAAACAGCGGATGTTTTGATGTGACATACCTGATGTGGTAATACTCTTAAAATGTTAAAAAGCCAACAACTCCGTTTGACCATTGGATTGACCAGCATGCGGCTACTATTTGATAATTTTACTACTGTCTTAAAAAAACAACAATTAAAGTCTTGGGACTGGAATTTTCAGCGATGCAGTTTGAGAACAAATATTTTATCATTCCTGCTATCTCAAATCCATGGCAGCCGCGTGGGGAGCGGGTGAGCCGTTGAACACCAGCAGACCCTGTAGAATACTCCCCCGGCTTCTTCAGTCGATCGTAAGAGGCGAGAACCTGTTGGCCGGGGGTTGCATCCCATGTTGGAGGAGAATGAGATCCTGGAGACTGAGGGGCAGCCTGACTGGCAAAAGGGTGCCACAGCCATGTTGCTCCAACACGTCACTTTGGCTCAGTATTCTCTTAGACGGTCATGTTGAGCCCTGCAATGGTCATCTATTAATTCCATCGAAATTAATACTCCAAATTGAACAAAATAATAATCTATTATCATGGTTATTACATCCCGCCTTAAAATTTAAGATCATTACAGAAGGCCATGGCTCAATTAAGTGGGAAACAACAAAATATATTTTTCTGATTCTGCTGGGGAACAATTCTCCCCTCAGCTGAAAAAAATATTATTTTGTTTCCTATTTAAGAATATCACCCATGGAACCTTCGTTACCTGCCCCTGCTGGTCACTGCAGGGGTGGTCTCGTCCTTGTTGACATTCATTGGAGGGTGGGGGACATGGGTGTTGAAACTTACTTAAATTAAAGGAAAAGGGAAAATTGGTCCAAATTTTTAGTTATAAGTAGCAAGAATGAAAAGAAGTCTGTATCAAAAGTGTCACCGTTTGCGTTGAACAAAACACTTATACCTACTGCAAGGACTCTCAGAATGTAACAAAAATGCAGTCTGGTGACATTCTGGTAGAATTCTGGATTTACCTGTAGCCGTTACACCTCACAGATCTCTTAACGAATGTAAGGGGATCATTCGAGACAGAGGTCTCTCTGATCTATCACAAGAAGAGATCTGCACCGATCTCAATTATCAAGGTATAGCTAACGTTAAACGCTTTACTACAAAAAAGGATGGTAATATTTGAAAACTTAATACATATTTTATTACATTTGATTCAACTACAGTGCCGGACCACATCTACCTTGGTCCTTACAGGATGCGGGTAGATACCTTCATCCCCAACCCAACAAGGTGCTTCCAGTGTCAGAAGTTCGGACACGGAAAGAACCAGTGTAGAGGTGGTGTTGTTTGCTTTCGCTGCTCTGAACAAGGCCATGAGGGCTTCGATTGCATCAAAACAATAAAATACCGTAACTGTCATGAGGCCTACATGGCCTCCTCCAAAGCCTGTAGTTTCGTCATTAAAGAAAACAGAATTCAAGTAATTAAATGTGATAAAAACGTTAGCTATATCGAGGCACGGCGCCTTGCCTCTGTCTTGGATGTTCAATGGTCAACCCAGTCCTACGCCAATACCATGAAGAAAGTTTCTGTGTCTGTTGCTACATACACCTCTCTTGTGTGGCCAAATTGTGATAAACATCCTTCTGCTGTTGACCAGAACACAGGTCAAACGTTGGTTAAATCCACTGCTTCAACGCAAACTGGTACAAATAAGCAACACCAACTAAAAAGCAGCCACCAACAAAAACAAAAAAAACCCAATAAAACCGTCACACAAACTAAAAAGCCACCTGGTCCGGAGGTTGGCCCTTCAAAGACCACAAGAGATGCTGTTCAAATATTTCAATTTGAACAGCCAATTAATGTAATAAATGTAGAGAGGGTTGGTCTCCCCTCTCCGAAGCCGTCAACAAGTAAATCTCTTGTGTCGGAGATGGTTACTCTCGAGAACTGCTTCGACGCCTTGGAAGGGATGGAGGTAGACATCTCGCCAAGGGTACAACATTGCTGGCGAAGTTGTAACAGATCAGTCGCGAGTTATTTTGGAAACATTGTTTTAAACAGAATATTTACAATTAAACTGTTTAATATATTGACATATGTTTTTAACATTTATGTGTGTCCTGTTCGCTCCAATTTGTTTCCCTTTTTGATGTTTGCGTCCTATAGAATGCTTCAGATTGGAATTACCTCTTTGGTGTATTAGATCAATTGATCATCTGTTCACACCACAGCGTAGCTGAAATACCCCTCGATGTGGCGTAAAACGCCAATCAATCAATCAATCAAGCAAGTATATTCACCCAGGGTTGAATCAACACAGCACACGCAGTGCTGAGGGTAGGCCAATGTGCAAAAATAAAAATTAGTACTTTCTTAATGATTTCACATAGTTTTTAACATAATATTTACAACTTTTTGATCCAAAACTGAACATTTAAATTGATTGACATGTTTTAGCATGTACTTTTCAGTTCAATTTGGTTTTCTGTGGATGGTCATTGCCACAGGGGCAACATTGCTCACAAATTTGTCGTCGGGTTACTTAAACAGATCAGTCGCGAGTTATTTTGGATAGTTCTAAACAAAGTTTTAAAGAGAATATTTATAATTTTTAGATCCAAATTTATACAGTTTAATATATTGACATATATGTTTTTAACACTTATGTGTGTCCTGTTCGGTTCGGATTGTTTCTTTTTTTGATGTTTGCTCCTAGGATGTTTCAGATTGGAATTATCTCTTTGGTGTATAAGACAGATATCAATTGACCATATGTTCACGCCACAGTGCAGCCGAAATACCGCTGACTGTGGCTTAAAACACTAATCAATCAATCAATCACTTATCTCAATAGTCCGCCGCTCAACTCAAAGCTTTATTCCGTTGATGAATTACCCAACATTGTACATCAAAAAGGCGATATATTGACTGGACATGGATCTCGTATTGGAATGGTAACAGTTGTCCACTGGACTTACGTGTGACATAAGCTCATTGCCAGTGGTTATACCCTCATTGGATACTGGTCAATACTGCCAAACTGAGTATTTGGTAAAGTGTTACCGATAATTAATATCATGCTGCTGACTTAGATATTTTAGCATTGAAGCATTTTCTTAATAATGTCCTGATAATCGGTTGGATTCTGGGAATGGTAATTGACGAGTATAATACGGAAATAAATAAAGAAAAATAAATGCGACCAGAAGTCTATCACGTCGATGTATGAAACCCGGCATTACCTACTCCCACTTTGGGTGGACATTCATAGTGACATATGACTTATTGTGCAAGAAATGGTTGATTTCGTTCATTTTGCGCAGTTTGAATGTCAGAATCCACTGGCACCGTATGAGTAAAATTTAACGTTTGAAAAGCGGTAAAAACAGCATTAGCATGATAAGCTCATGATTCCACATCCGATAGATGGCGTGTTTTTATCAACAAGTGCTTGTCTGGTAACAATGCCGTTGAGACTGGATAATGGCTGTTTTCATTCTTCTGCTTGGTAGACTTCTGATGCGACCTAATGCTGCCATGGTGGGTTTTAATAAAATTGCTTTAACCTGGAAATGTTACAGAGGAAAACGTGATATTTATTCCCTTTCTTATAGTGTATTATTATAGTTTTGCTAATTGCGGCAGCCAATCTTTTTTGTTATTATCCTCCTTCACACAGTTTATTAAAGTTTAAGCCTACATAGTTCAGTTTGAAAGCAATTCAGACAAATTTCAACGAAGCGTAACTTGGTTTCAATATTGCATAGCACACAGGATTAGTGCAGTTATGTAAATAACTTGATTCAATAATCAAGATAGACAAAAAAGATATGCCGTTTAGAACAGAGGTACTTTACATTGGCGTCTTTGGATAGCAGCGGGAATTTTTGGACAGATTTAGAGACGTTATCACAACAAAAGATACAGGTTCAAACTGGGCTCACGTTGAGCTGGAGATATAGGGTGGTCTTAAAGTTTGGATAATTGCGACAACCATTTCTTTTATTATTTTTCTTTTTTACATTTTATAAAAGTTTAAGCACGGGATCTAGATGAGCCAATGTGGGTGACCGCCTGAAGTCCAGCTGACTTTGTCACATCAAAAGACACGGGTCCCAACTCAGCACAAGATGTGCCACAGCTGAAGCCAATATAGATCACAAAATCTGTTTTAGTTGATAAAATGGTCAAGAATATAGATGTATATCGACTTATATATATCGGCTGCAGGTGGGCCACAAATATAGCCAAGACGGGCTATAAACTGATCATGAAATCTACTTAGTTGACAGGATGGTCAAAAATAGAGATGAATCGACTTGCCCATACAACCAGAACCATTTGCCTAAATTAATAAGAGCACTTTACATTATTTGTTTTTGGTGACAAAAGATTCCTTGCAAACTTAAATGTGCCAAGTAATTAATTCCTATTGATCGATTATGGTGAATCGATTGCTAGTTACCTTAATTCGTTGTTCATTTTGTATTTAATAAAGTGGTGGCGAAAGATTATTTCCATAAATCATGGTTAAACAGACGGATAACACAGGGGGATACATACTACTAGAATATACATTGCATATTTATTTCCTGACGGTAGAAGATTATAACATGTTGTCCCCTTAACGAGAACTCTGTACATTTCCAGTAATCATGGTAATGTATACTTTGTGGTTCTTGTTCCTTTCTTGTTATAAAATATCGTGTACTGTGAATGTATCATAAACCCTGTCTATGTGCATCCAACATATACAATCTTTAGATGCGTTAACCAGATCAGTGGTTGTGTTCCGTAAGGGTATTATTGGTGAACAGAACTAGTCTCCAATATAATTTTGGACGCAAATTGGCTGCTCACTTCCGATGCACATACCACCCAGTAAGAGACCTCAATATTTCCAGGGACATTTCTGTCATGCTTTATATCTGTATGGTTTATCGATATAGGTATACAATGATAGATGTCTTAAGGGTGGGTTGACTTATTAAGACCTCATCTTAGATTTGGAACTCTGTCTGGAAGAATGTGCCACCAGGAAGATGATTTCTGAGTAGCGAAGTTATATTGGTTTTTGGTTAAATTTGCATCGATCATAGTGAATTATTTTAGTTAACCACGATTCGTCGTACTTTCTACATTTCTGAATTATAATGTAAATGCAGCGTTATGGGTAAAGGAGAATGGTGAAAAATAATAAATCAAAAGAAAAAAATTAAAACAACCTAGTGCAATATAAGTTAGTAGAATATAAATCGATTATATATTATCGCCACAGTGTAGCCGAAATACCGCTGAATGTGGCGTAAAACACTAATCAATCAATCAGTCACTTATCTCAGTAGTCCGCCGCTTAACTCATTGCTTTATTTCCGTTGATGAATTCTCAAACATTGTACATAAATAAGGCGATATATTGACTGGACATGGATCTCGTATTGGAATGGTAACAGTTGTCCACTGGAATTACGTGTGACATAAGCTCATTGCCAGCGGTTATGCCCTCATTGGATACTGGTCAATACTGCCAAACTGTGTATTTGGTAAAGTGACACCGATAATTACTATCATGCTGCTGACTTAGATATTTTAGCATTGAAGCATTTTCTTAATTATGTCCTGATCATCGGTTGGATTCTGGGAATGATAATTCACGAGTATAACATGGAAATAAATAAAGAAAAATAAATG
>JARFOD010043780.1:0-10165 GCA_031763545.1 Mopalia muscosa | reverse complement strand
AGGCCTATCTCTAACTCGGTATTAGCGATTTAATCTGGTGTTAGCGACTAATACTCTTTCGAGCAACCGGCCCCAGGATTGTAGTGGGAGGACAACTGGATAGTAAATTAACCCAGAAAACCCACGACCTTCCGCCGGTTGTTGTCATACCAAGCATACCCCACGACCTCAGAGGTGAGGGGGATGTGTCGACCAGAAACATACACTTCTCTTGACCCCTCTGCCACGAAGGCCCCAAAATGTTTGAAAATGTGTATCAAATCAAACTCTGCTTTACATGATAAACAGCAAGTTCATAGACTTCAAGCCCCTCTCCGCGGTCAAGTTTTAATCTTCCAGTTTCTAACATTTTCGCATTAACTTCTTTTGATGACTTCGATGTCAGTGAACTTGCATAAATCGTGATATCTTCGAGATCAGAGTCTTGTTTTACCGCCAGTGGACTCACAGAACGAGTTTTTTTGTCACTTCTTGGTAAACCAATGCCTTTACGGAAATATATATATCCATATTTTTGTTCTTGCTGCACAGTAATCTCGGTTGTTAGAGATCCAGGCTCTTAGATCCAACAAACTAAAGACAAGACCTGCGTATTTTATCTGGCTAAAACGCCACAACCCTCAGATAGATAATATTTGATAGATAGTTGTGCACACCATTGATCATACATCTTTAAATATATTGTCTGGTCCGGCAGAGATCTATTCATTTCAAACACAATCCAGGGTTATTTGAAACCATAGGGTAAGATTATATTATCATCGCGGAATTAAAATTAAAATTTGACTCTACTTTAAAAAAAAGGCAAACTATACTGAAGAAAAAGTACCATTGGGACACCAGGTCGAAACAACTCTAAAACTATCTCTTCATTTCGATTTCACATATTCACGGAGCAGTAGAAAGGACAGATCTTTCACAAAAACGCTCATGGAGGGCATACGCGCCATTGACATGCTTTCATCCAGTTGTAACTTACAATTTTTACCCTCTTACATTTCCGTAGCATTTCCGGTGGGACTGGTTACATTATGAACATGATTTTTATGGTACACCGTTCTTAACGGGTACAAAGTGGACTTTAATCATTATTTAAAAGCACTTTTCTTGAATGTTCAACTTGACGACATACAAACGAGTGTGAAGTTTCTTTTTTGACTGAGTTTATCTGACAAATTCCTGTTTTAGTAACTTTGTCATAAAGAAGCTTAAACTTGAAGAGGGCTTCACAATGTTTCAAGAATCATCTTTGTCCCCATGAATCATGGCGATTATCTGTGTTAACCTTACCATCACCAAATTTAAAACACAAAAAATCCAATAATTAAGACAAAAGTATACAAATGGCTTTGTAATTAATTTTCTGAAGTCCGAATCGTTTCCGCAGCGAAGCTGTTGTCTTGGGACAGATATTGCGTTGTTTTATTTTATGTTTACATATGCTACGGGCTATGTTCTGCCCGTAACATTATATTGACAATATTACTTTTAGCCTAAAATAATTTCCTAAACTGTGCATATATCATATATCTAATCTATTTGTTCATTCATTTATGTAAAATTTTTGAGCTGTTACATTTGATTGTAAATCTTCCCCAATTTGTGTTGTTCAAAATGTGGAAAAATGTTCAGGTGGAAAATGAAAAAGTGAAAATGTATTCAGGGAGATAAATGATGTCATTCCAGAAGATGGCGAAAATTGAAGTCACGTTATAATAATAATAAAAATACTTCAGGTTATTTAAAGTTATTTCACAGTGCCCTAGCCCTGGGAAGAGGGAACCGTGTTCGACACACCTGGCAACGGACAGGACATGACAAACAAGTCAACATCATTTGGCCATTTAGATACGAGAGAACCAGGGGAGCACGAAGCTCTCTACCAGCATTCATATATACGTTACTATCAGCCACCGAGAGAATCAGGGCCTCATAGAGCTCTCTCCCAGCATCTCTCTGTCTGTGTGTTTGTCTGTCTGTTTCAATATATATGTTATTATTAGCCACCAATTCAAATATTCCACATATGATATGTACCCTACCATAACTTTAAATTATCACAAAATACCATAGGAAGAAATTTTAATCAAAATATGTCTCCGGCGATTAACTTGCTACTTTGAGACGGCCATGGCCGATTGATTGGTATTACCCGGGAATATAAGGAAATTGTTCTCCAAAGTTATAAATTAAACGTGTTCTTTAGCATAACCCCGGCTTTATACAAGACTATCACGTCAGTATAACCCCGGCTTCATACAAGACTATCACATTAGTATAACCCCGACTTTATACAAGACTATCACACTAGCATAAACCCGACTTTATACAAGACTTCCACATTAGTATAACCCTCACTTTATACAAGACTATCACATTAGTATAAACCCGACTTTATACAAGACTATCACATTAGTATAACAACGACTTTATACAAAACTATCACATTAGTATTACCTGGACTTTATACAAGACTATCACATTAGTATAAACCCGACTTTATACAAAACTATCCCATTAGTATGACCCCAACTATATACAAGACTATCACATTAATATAACCACGACTTTATACAAAACTATCACATTAGTATTACCTGGACTTTATACAAGACTATCACATTAGTATAACCCGACTTTATACAAGACTATCACATTAGTATAACCCGACTTTATACAAGACTATCACATGAGTATAACCCGACTTTATACAAGATTATCACATGAGTATAACCCGACTTTATACAAGATTATCACATTAGTATAACCTGGACTTTATACAAGACTATCACATTAGTATAACTCCGGCGTTATACAAGACTATCACATTAGTATAACCCCGACTTTATACAAGACTATCACATTAGTATAACCCGACTTTATACAAGACTATCACATTAGTATAATCCGACTTTATACAAGACTATCACATAAGTAAAACCCCGACTTTATACAAGACTATCACATTAGTATAACCCTCCCTTTATACAAGACTGTCACATTAGTGTATCCATTTCATATTTACTAAAAACTAATTTTACATCCAATAAATACTAGTAGTCAAAGTGCGGTGGAGCAACAATAATACATTCTCTGTATTTAGCTTAGATTGTTTTAATGTTCCATGGGTTATTTCATCGAAAATGAAAAGAATGCCAAAGAAAACACTGTTGTAGACTTTTTCATTTTGGCAAGTTTGCCAGAACAAGACTATTTTGTCGTCTATTTTTATTTATCGTACTGCCGAAGCTGTAAATGTTTCTCTTTAGATGGTCAATATGGCACTTTAAATATATCTGTTTTAATAGAAGAGCAGCTTACAGTATGTGGGCAGCGTAACTTATTAGGTCCGGTTTGTATAGGGTCTGTCAATGTGCCATCTAAAGTGACGCGTGAATGTTTACCTACTTTCGAATACAATAGGAATTTGTTAACAGAATTTGGGCTTGAAGATGATTAGGTAGTTCGTAATTACATATTAATGTGGTTTCTCAAAATTCAGTTTTCGCATGATCCCCAATACCCGTGCATACCATTTAGCGAGAAAAAGCCCTACATCTAAATTGTTGACAAATTCAAACCCCCAGTTTTTAGATCAACGTTTTTAATAACTTATTCCATGACAAACAAACTCTTTTGGAGGTAAATGATTACCTAATGTATCCAACCAGACCAGAAGATTGAAGTGACTTCTCCCTCCAGTTCGTTCTGTTGGATTGGTTCTGTTGAAGGGTTCACTGGAAGCACCTTATACTGTTAAACTTATCGATGTGGGCAATGGTGCCGAGGAAAAAATTCATAGGGACCTATGATACAACAAAACTCAAACTGTTTCAAGTGGAGATTGATAAGTGACTACATCTGGAGTAACCTTGAAAGGCACACGGCTCCATTGAACACTATCACGAATCTACGATCGAATAGCAAAAGCTGTTTATGCCCGATGAAATATTGGAACACGTGCTCTATGACTTATCGGAGTCGATAGCCGTGCGGAAGTTAAATAGACTGGTGACATATTTTATAACAAGTAGATTTACAGTAAAAAAGGCGGGTCATTATGGTATAAAGCATAGTGGGATTCCTTGTTTAAATCAACGATCACAATATTGGTAATGTAAACTTATTATTTTACATTGAATACAGGCTAAGGGGATGCATATTGTAACATACGAATGTTTTACAAGTGGCAAATATCTATCACGGTCAGATATGACCTTTGGATATGTAAGTAGTCACGCTTAATAAATTTCCATTTCAAAACGAAGTCAAGAACTAAAAAGCATATCCCCCCTTTGCATGTTAGTGGAAATTAAACAAGTTCTTACCGACTATTTGGCTAAACGAAGATTGTCTTCTGTTTAATGTATGTAAATAAACCCTCAGAAATGAACAGTTCTTTCTTAAAGTTCATTTATAGAAAAAGACAGATTTGTCCAGATTAGTACATTTTTGTCACTTTTAACCAAACTTACAAATTATGTCTGATTTTTTTACTTCACAGTATTTAATGTATGAAACTGCAAGAATTTTAAGTGGATCGTAACGCAGATATAATTTAGAGATATTTGATTAAAATAGTAAGCCTATGGATGCACATCACTAAAAGTGATGTCTTATCGTCGTTAAGACGGTGTTTAATTAAGATCAGGAGAGTGTGACCATGGTAATAGAGATTGATATGTGACTTCCACTGTCAGGGCCAGTGAAAAACTGGTCACGTAAGACCCTCCCTCCATGGAAGAATTTACTTACTTACTAATAGACACTTTTTATTAACCATATAAGAAAATATATCATATTTATAGCAGTAAAACATTAAGACAAGGCGATTCATTAAAGCGAAGTTAATTCATTAAAACTCGGCGCTTTGCTGTAATTATAGAATTAATATGTTTTTGCAAAAAATGAGGTTCATTAAAAATAAAAATGATGGAGACAGCATCCAAATCTTGGAATACGTGACCAATATTTGTTTTCTTAACAGTCACATGGTCACTCAAAGAGGAAGTAAATTGCCCATTGGCTGATCCACATCGTCCACTTGCTGTTCATCTTTGTTTTAATTCCAAACTGTGTAAAAACCAGAACGATGGTGTGTTCTGGCATCAAGCAGTGACCGGTTCCAGATAAGAAGTTTAAGACTTGAACAGGGCTTCATACTGATCACTGACGTCCATCTTGAGAATTGTGAGTTTTACCTTAGTTTTTACTTAAGTTCTACACATAGCTCTATTTATTTGTGTTTTTTTTAAAAATCTTGTCATTCGATTTATTCTTAAAACATGTCTGTGGGGTTGGTAAAGAAGCAACAGACATGTTAGGAAGATGGTACAAAGTAACCAAAGAAGTATTATAACTGCAATGGAACAGTTTGAACGAAACAAACCAGAAATGATCGGTGTTTACCTGGGCAGTGTTGAAAACAAGCTAGTTTGTTTGTTTGTTTGATTGGTGTTTAACGTCGTACTCAAGGGTATTTCACTTATATGAAGGCGGATTGTCCCTTCACACTGTATACAGCGTTATTCCGGTGGAAAACCGGGCTATAACCTCGTAGAAAACCACCCACTCGATTGCCGGAGCCACAACATGTGATTCGATCATATACCTGATGGTCGAAAGGCGGACTCGAACCCGCGAACAGTAAATCGAAGCATGTTCAGTTCAGGAAGCGCAGTCGCTACCACGGCGGGCCGAAAACAAGCTAGAGATGGGAATGGGGTCTTTTAGCTTGTGACTGGCTATCAGGCTATGTTTATGGTTATCCGTGACATTTAAAACTGGTAGTCCCGCTCAAAACGAGGTTTTTAGACGTATGCTTGGTAACCAATAATTCACCACTTTTTTCTGAAATTTCCAATGCGGCGAACAGTGATATGTGAGATATATACCTCAGCCTATATTATCACATAAAGGTTATAAATCTAGCCGAAAATCACAGAGCCATTTATATGTGACAAAAGGCGCCTGCATACTTCTAGTCGATTATTTTTCTTATATAAACCAGTGTTGGCATGCATAATCCCGTGTACACCAATTGCATGTCTTCAAACTAGACAGAAAAGACACCCGTCGACGAGAGTCGGACAACTGTACCCGATAAGACTTATATACCACGATGAAGGTTAAACCAACTCTTAATCAGTGTGCACATCTGATTTGTCGAGAACCTTTGCCTAACAGAGTAATAACAACACAGTTAACAAGTCTATCTCTACTATATATCTATGCATAGAGACGTATTTTAGAGCTAATTGTTTTAAACTTGATCACAAAATTTCGTCATCACGAAATACTCAGAAAGTCGTGTATTGTATAAAATACACAATTTATTATTAATCTGAATATAACCGACACTATAATCACGCTTACTTCCTTTCCTCACAGAAAAGTTCCCATCATGAAGGCGGCACTTGTCTTTCTAGCAGGGACTTTACTGTTCAGCATATGCCAAGCGACAGGAGAACCGGATTCCACTAAGAAAGTTATCGGTAAGTATTTGAGATATTTTGTAAAAAAATGTTCGATCTCTGATCTAACCGAGTAATTTATTCTATTGTTATGCGCATCATGGTAATGTTGAATTTCTGACTGTCACAGGACGAACATTACGGGTGGTATTTGTGGGTTGTGTTTAAACTTTGGCAGTAAACAATATCAACACAAAGGGGTCATATATGCACAAGGCTCCTGTTTCCGATATTTACAAATAAATAAATACTATTAAAAGTGTTGCGAAGATTCGATGTAACTTCCACACTAACACATAAAGTTGTTTACATAGCTAGAATTTTAATATTCTTCCATTGTTGGGTAGACACAACATAACCACCAGAACACACCGGTCTTAGACAAAGACAAGACACAAATAATGTAGCTCAGAGTTGTTGCCGCACGTATATACTGATTATAATCTGAATTGCTTTACTTTCACAACCGACCCACTACATGACATAGTGAAGAGACAAATCCGGAGAGGATTTCGTCGTCGTTTTAGAGGCAATGACATGATTCTTATGGCGATGACAGATATGACGATAGATATGACGACGATAGATATGACGACGATAGGTATGACGACGATTACTATTATGATGATGACTATGGCAGATTTAACAGGTTTAACCGAAGACGTAGAGGAAGGTTTTATTATTAAAGATGAGCGGAGAAATGAAGGTAAGATCATTATTTAAGTCCTATTTTACATGTATAGTAGAAATTTAAACAAACATCAAATTCCATCCTCTCGGATTTACTGAAGGCTGAGATGATTTTTATACACAATAAGAATTGTTTTAAGGAGATTCCCGGGCTTGGTGGGATGCAGCTAGTGAAGTTTTAGAGTGTATATTTAGGCTCGTTCACGCCATGAATTGGTAGCTTGAAAACGTCTGGAGACCATACTGGACAAAAGCTTACTGAAGCCTAATAAATTCAGCCTATACCTACAAAGCGTATATTCAACTTGCGTCCAAATGAACGTTGTATGCAGCCTATACCCACAAAGCGTATATTCAGCTTGTCCAAATGAACGTCTTATGCAGTCTATACCTACAAAGCGTATATTCAGCCTGTGTTCAAATGAACGCTGTATGCAGTCTATACCTACAAAGCGTATATTCAGCCTGTGTCCAAATAAACGTTGTATGCAGTCTATACCGACAAAGCGTATATTCGGATTGTGTCAAAATGAACAATGTATGCAGCCTACACCCACAAACCGTTTTTTTCAGATTGTGTGCAAATGGACACTGCATACAGTCTATACCTATAAAGCGTATATTCAGCTTGTCCAAATGAACGTTTTATGCAGCCTATACCCACAAACCGTATATTCATATTGTGTCCAAATGAACACTGCATACAGCCTATACCCACAAAGCGTATATTCAGATTAACGTTCAGACATTATTACAGCAGAGGGGCCAGGGAAAATAAGAGATTTTCTTTTCACAGTCAATTAAACAATTAAAGAACAGTCAAGAGTGACATTCACACTCATCGCAGTCATGTGTTATTATTCAAGTTATATGGAGTATAATATGTGTATTTACATGTCCTCATTCGTAGGCCTACTACGAATTGTCATTTCTAGCTATCATGGTAAATTATTTAAATTATTTATTTTTTATTACAGGCGGGGAGACTGTTATGGTGTATGCAAAACGATACTCAACGTATGCTCTGCAACCCTTATCAACAAACTCGCGTTACAACCTTAAACCAGAATTCTGTCTGCTGAAGTTGGAAGAACACAAACTTGTGTTTTAATTTAAACCGTGAGATTTTTAAAATAGCAAAATCCAATGGGGATTGATTGATTGTTTTTTCACATTTGTGATGCTGTGCTGGACATATAAATAAATCTATATCGACCATTTCATGTCTTTTTCTTGCATAGTTCTCTCGTCGTAGCTGTTTAACTTAAAGTATGGAACACGGAATGTTTACTTTCACTATATTGCATGTGTGTGTTTTTCACACGACACCGCAGAGTTTTTCACTTACATTTTGTTTGTTTGCTTGATTGGGGTTTATCGCCTTACTTATGGTTATTTTATTCATCTGTCGCTTCTAAATTTTATGATTTTATGCTATTATTTTACTTTTTTTTCCTTCGAATTTGACATCAGCTCTATGAATGATCGTTTTTCCCAGTTTCAAAACATTTTGTGTTATCAAGTTATCTTTTTAATGCTCATTCATGTTTTGATTGAGATCTGACATCACATTTATCATCAAATTTAAGGACATATGCTTAGAATAATACTTAAAATTAGTTGCCATTAAAATTTAATTAAAATCGAAAAGTTTTGACCTTTTTTCAACTGTAATTCCTTATAAGTATTGTAATAAAAATTAGAAAATGAATTTGGTCAATACACAATAATGTGCTTAAACTGGACTCTTATCAACTGTAAATTTCAGTATTACGCCAAAAGCTGTTTTCTCCCCGCTGACTGTTAAAAAACGTCACTTTGGTAAACTTTGACTGGAAAAAACGAAAGCTATTTAACAGACTAAAAGCAGTAAAGGTTTCGTACTCATGAAACGTATCAGTCCATCGCACGGATAACCGGATGTGGAAAATTCTTGGTGACTCTTTGAGCTATTATAACTAGAATAATAATGAGGTGATCTCAACCAATTTCTCAAATTGATGCTGGCTTGGCTTGCACTTAATGCCTGTTAAATTGCAGAGAAACTCATTGACCTTTTTTAATTTTTTGTAATATTTAATGAAATAAGAAAAAATCAAAATGTCTGCGAAATGACATCAACATTTTAAGTGATCTCGACGGGAATAGCGAGCCCAGGCAGTCTACTTTGGCGTTATACTTTACATAGTTACTGAGAAATTAAAGGAGAAGAATCATACTCAATTTCAATATGTCTTTCAAGAAAAACTGGTAACGGTTTAATGGTTTAAACTGGAGAACATCGGTACAGGGAAGACTCTTTTGGAGGCACTTGTGGCTGATGTGGATCCTGGTTTCAGCAAGATAATACTTCATTGTTATAAAATGATCTCCAAAGAAGGGGTTTAGATGAGCAACCCACTCCCAGGCCCCTATAAAAAGAAGTAAAAAAACCATCCCAGCTTAAACATATACTTTTTGAGAGCAGCTCATCCATTGGTCCCTAGTCTACATCAATCAATTGACTTCGTTCTGTATGGGATCAGTATACCACTTTTACAGACAAACACATCCAGACAAACAGTACCTAGGAGCTATATAGACCAGTTTTAATCGGATTGCTGCTAGAGAATTTGACATGTGGATATGACAATCCCATGAAGTAAACAAGATTGCTATCTCTCCTTAACGACAAATTAATATACTCATTGCCACTCCTAAAGGAGGTCAAGCAAGGTTTTGAATCTTTGTTCATCTGCACCATATTTAGGCGAAGTCTCAATTCCTAATATTTTTAAATTGGTTAATATTTCGGCATCAATGAGCTTGGATTCCTCACACGAATCATGAGCTCGTTTCATTTTCAAGGAGATCACAATATCACTTTGAGCCTACTGGAAAACTTCCGTCTCACAACCTCCGGGAAGTCAACAATTTTTGTTCACACTAACCAGTGAATGTATTTTCTTTCACATCGTTTAAATTGTATGTGTGTTTCGGCCAACAGCAGAAGGCTCTTCATC
>JARFOD010043769.1:0-10165 GCA_031763545.1 Mopalia muscosa | reverse complement strand
AGGTTTCCAAGATTTGCCAATAACAAAAATGTGTAAATTACGGGTGAATGACTCAATTAAAGACGAACAGACAGACATACAGTACCCAAAATGTTTCCTGCAAAACTAGACCATGTAGGGAAGCTTTGAATAAAATATTAATATGATTGGAGCCGCAGTTGCTGAGATATAGTGATAACAAGAATTGTTATGGGACGGACGGACGGACCACGGAGAGTGATAAGACCACGGAGAGTGATAAAAACACGACGTTTCACGGTTTCTGCACGATTGAGCGTGGGACATTCAAATTTGTTCTTGTAACCTTCAGTTTTCTGGTCTTCGCCCACGTGAATGCGTTTTCCTGTGAGGCCGATGTCTACACTGTCACGTGAAAAGCCAAGGCCGTTTCAAAGTGGGTAGGAATGTACGCCCTTCGCCTATCTGTTAATTTTTACTTTTGATAAATTCATCTCCACCACTGCAACGAATACATTGGGTAGTACGAAACATGAACTGTATGATTTTTTAATAAGACATTATTATCTGCAAGCTCTCGTTGATCATCAAAAGTCTAGAGCTGACAAAACATGTTTTCCAAAATGAAGTATTTGTACAATAAACTCATGGTAAATATTTACTTACTGTAGCGATTACGCAGCTAACACATTACACACTGAATTTGTTGCAGTGGCAGTGGTTAATTCTTGCTCAATGCAAGACAACCCTCTTAATCTTGGTGTTGGAAGGCTTAAAAGTAATCACAATTTAAATGCCCATTAGACAAACGGTACTTCTCACATTTTATTAAAACGATCGCCCTATACAAGGACATACAGATTTCTTGAGTCTAAACCATTTATATATAGTTATATTCGGTAGATTGTTAGAAATTGGTGGTCGCCGTTCCGTATACTGTATAAACTCACCGGGACTACAGTTCATCCTAAATTAACTTGCAGATTTATTTATCCTATAATTATATTTTGGCTCATATTGCGCATTTTCAGTGACAAGACTGTCCCATGATCTTTGTGTAGACTAGTACTTTGTCACATGGTTTCGTGAGACGAATTTGATGGCGAGTGTTTATTTCTGGGTTTCAGCCGTGTTAAACAGATAGATGATACTCAACAGTTACAATATGTGCTTCATTAAGGAAATCGGGGTGATTAACGGTGACCTTTGACTACACTAGAATGATGAAAAGAGGCTTAGAGTTTTCTGATCAGTATATTCCAAACAGCGTACCATATTGCCTCTTGTTCAGACAATGTCAATCTGACATGAATCTGTTGATTAATACAACGTAAGGGCGTATTGATCATGACAATTATTATTTAAATTACTGTTTTATGAACAATCTCATTAACTAGGGATTTGGAGTCTTCGTGCATACGTCTATATTGTTATTATTAAAATCCCATAAGTTATCAATAGCTACGCAAAATTGATTTTGGTCCAAGATGAAATAAATTGGGAATGCATTTGGTAAATTTGGTAGCGCTAGTGTTTGCCATTTATGCGTTGTAAATGTTGTGCTATTCTATACACACACTGTGGATAACTAGGTATTGTTAGACAGTTCAAAATGGGCACAGGGGCATATGCCTGCTTGTCTTTCATACGGACAAACAAGCGAAATACGCCGTAAGACAAAAGGTTATTATTTGAGAGACACACAAACGATTATTGAAACTAGAGAAGCCAACGTTGAGGCTCCTTTCACAAAGAAGAAAATGAAGACAAGGCCATTTTTTGTGGTTACAAATTAGTTATTTTCAGAATAACTACCCCAATACATAGCCCAATATAATCAAGTAACGGGTGACCACGTAAATGAATAACACGCTGTCGTCATCCAACGCTGACGGCAGATGCAAATGTGTCAGATCTGGTCAGCGACAAAATTGATTGACAAGTGTTTAACGCCGTGTTTTATTTACATGACGGCTGTGATGGATAACGGTTAGTAATGAACCTTATTTACACTACGCCATTTGTACCGTGTGAAACCCTTTGTTACATTGCGGATAATTATTATACAAAACTGCTAAAAAAGGATTTTCAGCGCCAACCGATTAAGGCAAGATCACCAGATTCAATTTCTAGCAAACTATTCCCCCAATTTAGTGTCGCTATGTCCATTAATCATAAATAGGTTAATATATGCCGGCTAATTGGAACTTCTTAATGATGAACATGTACTATTTGACAGAAAAGACGTAAGAAGATGTTATTGAGATGGATTCAGAGATGTCGAGTGTTGGTTCCTGATAAACTCTATACTCTTACCAATCTACTGTAAATGGATTTATTAATGTTATAGGAATTGAATCGTCTGTAGAGATAAATGCCGTCCGTTAAATCCGGCAATAATCATCCTTATAGACCAGACAAAGACAAATGTCCTGAACCGAAACGGGCAATAACAACGGGAGCAGTGCAAGATACTTTTACCGATGCATAACGGACATTTTGTGTCCGTCTGGTGTTAATGAATAAAGTGCTGCGTATGTGACATTTTCTGTTTGTTTGGTGTTTAATGTCCTTCTCGAGATTGTGGATTGGTACATAGCGATGTGGGTTCTGATAGAAATCAATGACCTATACTGCCTTAACGTAGCTGAGATTTTTCAAAATTTTGAAAACAAAAAACACTTCGTCCATGTGAAAAACGACTGAAGTCACAGAGAATAAAAACAAATCATGTGAAAAGATAATGTGTCGTTTTGGTTTGTTGGTACAGTGGTATACATGTAGGTGTTCTTGGCCAAAGATCAGTAGGTCACATTTCTTTATAGTTTCTTAAACAAAAACCGTCCATGAAGGACTACATTAATTTTAATCAGTAAATGGAAAACATGTTAAATTAAGGATAGGTCGATTATTATAGGTATTATGGTACAGTTTGTGAAGAATGGTATATATAACAGGTCGATGAATGTAAACACTTAGGATGTGGTTTTGATACGTGGCGCTTAGAAGAAAAATGACCGCAAGATTAAAGTGTATGGGAAAAAGGTTATACATGTAGTCAAAAAGGACCCCACCCAGTTGTCAACAAAACTGCTGATAAGATTCATCGTTTTTTCAATGAAAGCTATTGTACGTACTGTGCGTAAAATGTATGGTTCATTATGTATTGTTTTATCTGTTGCCGTATATTTTTTTTACCAGACACCAAAAATTGACCTAGTTTTCAGAAGAAATGAAGGATATCCATAAAACATACAATGACAGTTTGTTCACCAAATGGGTTTATCTATAATATTACAGTGTGCTTACTTTGTTGTACTACGGGATGTTTTAAAATGACCAATATTGATTCTAATGAGCCCCAGTAATCGCCTCTGACGTCACAATACAAGGGTTTACAGTTCCCAGCATAAGCCCCGCCTACTGGCGTATGGAACGCAAACAAATCCATATATGGTAAACTGTGTGACATATATGTTCAATTGGGCTAAGCTCAAAGCGAGGCAACTTATGTTTGGAACACAAACAACACCATACATGTATATGTAAACGGTTATAGCCCGTGTATTATATCAACCATACATGATTTCTATTGGTTTGTTTGTTTGATTGGTGTTTAACGTCGTACTCAAGGGTATTTCACTTATATGACGACGGATTTCTATTGGAGACATTGTCCTTATTGTGCGATAAGCGACAGCTAATTATTACGTCTGTCAGTTTTATATTTATGCAGTCACCATGACACAAATCTTAAACATATGTTGGTTTGTCTATTTTCGAGTATCTCATATGTTTATTTCAAACCGAGGCTGATTTCCAGTGTTTTATTGGCCATTGCTTATTCTGGTCACGTTTGGACAATGTTCGCAATTTCTCCAGCCGCTATAACATTAGGACATAACCTACTAACAACTGATAGAATCATGCTTAACGCGACTTGGCTGTAATCAAAATTCTTTTAATGTACTCCGTTTTATACCATTAGCAGATTTCGACAAATTATAATAATTATGAGACCAGCTAATAAGCGACCGCGGAAGTGAAAAGTAAATAAGTTATTGTAAACTCCACAACCTCCTTTGGTGTTAGATGTTAGCTGACGGGCCATTTAAAGAGAAAAATTATTTGCATAAACGAACACGTAGTTTGAGTTTGACATTAATGACGCACTGACGAAACCAATGTCGGATAGGTCAAGGTCGAATTCTTAAATACAGAATTAAATCAACTTGTATTTCGTACATCATCGACACATATCGGCAAATCCAAAACTTGTGATGAAGTGCATATAGACATGATTTTTGGTTTTAATATTGTCATCAGTTTCGTAACTTTGGCCAGACGATGTCGCCTCATAACACAGTCATGAGGCTAATCTAGAAACGGTTATGTTTTTTAAAAAAAGATATTGAAATGTCGATCTTATCAACGTCCGCGACCATAATATATTTCCCCAAATCAGCCTAGATTGCCGGTCCGCCTTAGCGCATGTTCAGAAATTTCAAATAAACTGTAGTTGCCTTTATGGGCTTCTCCATTTTTTAGCTTCTGGGGCGGAAGGTCTCACAGATTCTTCAGTACTATTTTTAAAGTTCACACCTTATGCGTCAATACAAACGGGCTACAGGTAAAGAAAAACATTAATTTAATCCTTAAATCTCTGTTGAAGAGCCATAAGTACTCGTGATACATAATAACGGTTATGGAGTGTTAATTTTCCAGGTTTTGTGGGAGACCAGACGCTTTCGGATAATTATATAGTCATGTTGCTAAACTGGACAACTGGATGTTTTTCAAACGGATAATAAAATGTTGATCTTACCAACGTTCTCGCCGAGAAAGTGTCTCCAAAATCAGTCCGAGTCGCTATCAGACCAAAGGATAGCACATTTCTTAGCAAGGGGGGAACATTCTGTTCACAACGAAGCAAAAAAAATCGCATTCCATGGTTATTGAAGTGCATACTCGTGCCGGTAAAGACGATTCGGTGAAGAAATCATGAATCAATCAATGATTTAGTCGACCAATCCACCGATCATTTATCAGCTAATCAATCGACCAATCAATCTACTAATATATCAAGCAACCAATGCATCAATCTGCCATACAATCAAACATTCCATCGAATCATTCAAACAATCAATCCATCAACCATCCGTCCATCAATCCATACATCCATCCTACCGACCAATCTATCAAGCAATCGATATACCGATCAATCAACAAACCAAGTGATCAAGCAACCAAATGTTCAGTTAGCCAGTCGGGTAACTTATCTATCTGGGCGTAACTGACTCGAATATTCAGTCAGCCAGTTAGTTATCCAATCAATCAGCGCGTAATTGACTGATATTCAGCCAGTTAACCAATCAATCAGAGCGTAACCTTAACTGATATTCAGTCTGAAGTCAGTTAACCAATCAATGAGGGCGTAACTGACTGATATTCAGTCTGAAGTCAGTTAACTAATCAATCAGAGCGTAACTTACTCTGATATTCAGTCAGCCAACAATGACTTATATTCCCATTATCCTTAACTAATAAGAAATTGATCCTTGTAAAGAGTGATTGCACATTGCGTCTATAATTTCCTTGGATTTTCATGTTATGAAATATTGTGACCGCCAAAGGGAAGCTGAAAAGCTCATGAGACGGAAATAGCTCATGAGACGGGAAAACCCTGAAGAATGATCCGGCGCATTATGAAACGTCCAATCGGCCAATGTAAATCAACGGAATCATATCATCATATTTACCTTGAAGAGAGGCTTCATAGATTTGGAATACGTTTGGCAAGGAACTACTCAAATTCGACACTACTACATGCTTATGTGTAGCAAAAAGTCATCATGGTTTAAGAAAAAGCAAATGATAGACAGAAATTTTAACTATAATTCCAATCAGTTGGGACGTCTGGCTAAATGTTAAAATTTTATCCATCGATGTACAAGTATGTATAAACGATGCGTCTGCTTTCGGATACACGAGCAGTCCAAATACAATCTGGATTTAGAAAATCCATAGATCTAGTGTACAAAGAAATCTTGAACATTGGATAATGTTAAAAAAGCGGTCATAATCCTTCCGACAGCCACGTCTTTACACTTCAAACGGCAGACAGAAAAGCTCTGTCACCATTGATAAATCAAATCTCTTTCTCGGAAAAAACACTCTCTCACCACACTAGTCACAAGACTTACTTAGCTCGCTGGTGGTTGGAGTGAGCTTCCTGTTGCCCTGGTGCTTTCTGATCTAAAGAGGAACAGGAAGTGTATATGTTTGTGATGTCTGATTGTCCTGTGAGTGTCTTGTATTTGTTCTGTGGTGTTTTTGTTTGTTGCCAGTTGTGTCGTGTGTGGTTTCCTATACCCATTGGCCTGGGTCGCCGTCGTGTCAGTGAAATAACCTTAAGCTCCGTAGAGTGGGATGTAGGCGGTCATCAGGGTGATGTTAGACAGTTTCCATTTTTGTTTTCTCAATGAATTGCAGCATTTTGTCTGCACTTTTCATGTCCCTCATAGAACCCTTTTCTTCTTGGGACTATTTTCGATACATGAAAAATGCAGACCAAATCCTCGAATTCGTTGGAAAATAAAAAAAAAGTGGCCAACTTCATCCTGCTGGCCAACTTCACCCCACTCTTCGGCACTGGTTAAACCACAAACAAACAAACAACCCTGCCATGTTTATTCAGCCTACTTGCTGGACAGTAACCTGCAGCAAGAGTTAGTTAGTTACGTCTTAAACATGGCAGCCACGATCGAAATCAATCATACTCTCGCGAGAGTTTCTATAGTGAACGAGAGAACTCTCCTACGCTATGCCAGGCCATCGTGCATTAATTTCCGACAATGTTTGGGGCGACCTATGCCACAGCCAAGCACAAACAAGAAGTGGTAAACAAAATGGCACGGGTGTATATTAGAGTCAATGTCTCGATATAGGAAGTAGAATTGATTATATTTAAGAATGGACCGATATGGCGACTTCCGTGGTCGTGGGAAGTATACTTTAAGATATTTAACAGAGTAACAAATGATAATTCCATGCGACATTCCAGTGTATTACATGGTATCCTTTCAATACTGTAACTGATTTATGCGTTTGAAAGCTCAGCACAGATTTTGTAGATTAGAGGATAACCTATAGGTTAGCAAATACAATCGAACAGAAGTAAATCACAATGTCCAAGAAGGAAAATTAATGGATTCCCTTGTCTCCCAATCTCAGTTGTCGCCCTTGAATGTCAACACAAATTGAATTTTCATGACGCTTAGAGACAGAAAGCATTAGGTTTAATCAAAATAGAAAAGAATTGATTGTGATTTAAAGACACTGCGTTGCTTTTCTAGTAAGTGAACACAAAACTTCTACGATGTACAGGAGTAGGCTTAATGAAGCCAGACGTGCGTCAAGGCCATTCCTAGAGAGGGCAATAACATAGTTATCTATATACCCTTACTAATAATCCATTTTATTAAATATATGTGGGTAAATTACCAGGATTTCATTCACGCATAAAAGTGATATTTCAATGCATCCCATAACACTTTTTGTTATCCGCATCGATTTGCTCGACGCCAAAGCCTTTCCTTTATATTATGACGTTACATATGAACGCGCGACTTTCCACCAACACGTAGAAACCACTTGGTTACCTGGTGGTATACTGAGGAACTGGTGACCAGAAGAATACCACGTGGTTGATATATTGTGTTTGCACACACCAGATGACCATGTAAGTAACATGCGATAATTATCTTGTGGTTTGATCCGCCAGAAAACCATGTGAATACCACATGGTTTATTAACCGCGAACGGAGCCACCATAAAACCATGTAAATACCATTTGACTATTTTTTCTTGAATGGAATCAACCTAAATCCATGTGAATACCACGTGACCAATGTTTCGTGAATGCTGCAAACCAAAAATGAAATTGTTGTGATTTTCAGTTTATGACTCCAGCAAGAGCCTATTGTCGATGTTGGTATATAAGATTTGCGTACTTTTCTTGTTAAGCGAGTAACCCATTGGTTTGACGTCGATATGTGACGATTTTAAGACCTGGAAATTTCACGTGTTAAAGGCATTTGTATATCCTGTGGATACATCACGTGCTAATGAAGTGTACAATTGTTGTGTATGCCATTTGGAAAAATCACACGTCAAAGACGTTTAAAAGTCCTGCGTATAATACGTGCGAAAGACTTATACAATTTTTGTGTACATCTCGTGGAACTTCATCCTGTACAATTCAAGTGAAAATATCACCTCAAATCTATTTGCATATGCCAAGAAAAAAATCTGCCAAGAGATCAAATTTTACTGCGGTTTCCCTTCCGCCTGATAGAGGTTGTAGTGCATCGAACTTGGTGCATCTCAGTACATCCGCTGTAGACCAAAGCAACACGTGGCAGTATCACATAAGAGAAACATGGACATAAAGGAGCGAATAATTTTTGAGGTTGAGAGGAATTCGGTTTTATTTGATAAGTCGCATCCGAATTATAAAAAAGCAGACATGAAAGAAGACATTTGTTCAGGTATAGGAAAAAAGCACGGAATCTCAGGTGAGTAAAATGTTGGGTAAATCTTTCGCTTTAATATAGTTTAGTCGATCCCAGCTACTAGGCCTTCATTTGTGTTGGGTGATTATTTTTCTCGCGCTGCGATTTCCCGCCATAGCCGCATCCGGTGGAGACAGTTTACGCTGCGGGTAACGCTGCGGCTACCGCAGCGGTCCCCCCGCTGTGGTTGTGGTGGAACCAGCCCTTAACTCGGTTACAATCTTGCCTGGTTTGAAATAGGCCTTGAACATTTTTTAAAACAGCTTCGCCAAACGAATTTTTTGTTGATATAAATACTCAAAAAGTATCATACAGTGCAGATGGAATACCGTCCGTATAAACCAATTAATTTGTCTCATAGATGGACTAGTTTTAGAACAAAACGAGTGATTAAAAGTTGACGCTTATATTCAGACTGATAGAAATTTAAACGCTATTTTCGTGTCGCCATGCACAAGTAAACTAAGGTTCTTACAAAACAAACAATAGGGTTTCCTTATCACCTGTCTCACATAGAAGAAAATTCCCCCGACTAAACCATATATATAAGCACTTGACATATCGTACAATCCTATAATAATCAAGCTTATCCGAGAGATTTGTTATACTTAAAAAAACATGGCTAACACATAAATGTGTTTGTACCAAGTAATTGCCAAATGATGATCATGACCATGTAATTGTTGACACAAAAAGCTGACGAAGGCATTATCAATCAAATTAGTTCCTCAAATAGTATTAGTTCTAGGGACGCTCTCTACTACAGCCAATCTTCACCAAACGGCTTTATTAGAACTTGTTCGTTCGCGGGGGAAAACTCGTGAACGCAGAGGGACATCTTCTCAATGTATTCTTGTCTACAACACCTATTCAGTATGACAGAAATCCAATTTGGTTGTTTTCTCCTCTTGTATAGCTATCCGCTAACAGTCAATATATGACACGCACAATACTACTGTTTTTATTAAGTCCTGAAGTAGCATTAATTCTCCAATATAACAACCATTTAACATGTTGTGGTAGTTTTAGCGCGGCAGCTTACATCGAGAACACATCTGTGATATAAGTGAAAAGCTATAGAGAACACGACGTCAATCAGTCAGTCAGATGGTCGGGTTGTTTTTGTCTATAATTTAATGACGTGTTTAACAACAATTCGAGTTTCTAATTTTGCACACGTTACCTTCACAATAACTGCTATAAATCAGTTAATGGGACATTAATAAATCTGGGACTGAGCAAAGTCTAGAGTGCCCGATCTTTTTCAGGGGTATTCCGTCAACATACCACATTTTATGTTGGTGCTGGTATCACGACAATATGATTATGTACTCATTGATAATTTGCACGTAGAACCATTAAGAATTGTCCACAATATAACCAAACAGCATATTCAAATAAAATAGGCCCGGGGCTTAGTGGTAGCGCGTGTACCTCCTAATCATACTCTTATTTACCGGTCACGGGATCGAGCCCGTCTGTCGACCATCAGAAGTATATGAGTGAGTCATAGGAGGTGCCTCTGGCAATCGCGGATGTGTTTATACGAGGTTTACTCCCGGTTTTCCACCGTAATAAGGAAAGGAACAGTGGACAATCCATCGTCATATAAGTGAAATACCATTGAGTACGAA
>JARFOD010043758.1:0-10165 GCA_031763545.1 Mopalia muscosa | reverse complement strand
CCAGGGCAGACGGCTGATGGTTTGATATGAAATTAACCTGGTGTGTATCGAACATAAAGTGATCCAAACTAGACAGGCGATAAATAAACGTTTTGAACGTTTTTAAATGTGTGCGGATAATTTTTTTAGAATAACTTTAAAATGGTCACACAGTTATATCACTTTTCCTTTTCCCTTTATTTTCCGCAAATTTTTTCTACAAAGATATTTGATAATGTCCACAGTCTTAAGTATTTTTTCGGGTGTCACATACATCATATGATTGTTTCCTTACCTTTGCAAACCAGACACAGGTAAAATATTTTGACTTCGCAAACCTGAAACTTTTGTTTTCAAATTTATGAGGATATATTATCGAAAATAGCTGTCATGAATGTTGAGGTGTTAATCCGTTATTTCAGCACAATGATCATGACACGTTACATTCGCTGAGCACAGGCTCAGATACCGGAACATACATAATATAAAACCAGGCTAAACACACAAATCAACTCAAGAGTTGGAAAAAATAAACGCCTTTGAAACGAGGCTTACTAGATTTTGACACATATATAAATACCTACCAACGCCTGGAATGAAATCCCGATAATGCAAACATAGCCGGAAGCCATAGTCTCCTTCTAAAGTCTTCTGGAGCAGATCCAAAACAAACTTTTCATCAGGAGATTTTTGATCTGCATCGTGTGAACTGGTGTACGATACAAACGCGTGGAAATCTTTTGCACCTAATAAATAAAAAAAATTAAAAAACGCCAAGATTTTGACCAGTCCTTTTAAAAAGTTTATTTCAGAATTGTCCGGAAATATGGCGAGACAAAACTTCAAAATTCTCTTCTTGCATAAAGCGTAAATGATGGCATGTCCAAACGGACAGGGAACCCCTAGCATAGTCCGCACAACATACACATGCCTCCCTGAAAAAGTCCATTGGGCTCAAATTGTAAATATTTAGACAAATATGTTTCTTGTAGAACGCATAAAGGTTCTTCAGTTACGACTTTGGTGCAACCTTTTATAATGTCGCAGTGGAACCTCACAGCAACTGTTCAATGTATTTCTCTGTATCTTATTATATCAAAAACCGTTTTTGTCGTTATTTTTATAATTCATAGAACCATCTTCGTTCCATTTAGAACCACCCTCTGTCCCAAAGAACCATCAAATAACCGTTCTATTTAAGAGTATACTATTTTAATGTTATCGATTACCCATTTAAAGGTAACACTTACCAAACTCCACCGGGGCCTGAAATTTATAAACAATCTTAAGAATCCATAGCACTCGTTTCTTCCACAGGATATATGGCAGGATTGTAAGCAGGATTAGCAGGATCGCCAAGGTCGATCCACAGGCAGCAAGAATGTACTTGTACGTCGAGCTTGGTGTAGTTTCTGATTGGACATAAAACGAATGGGACATTTTAATTTCGTGCAAGACGCATACAATCATGTACACAATAGATAGGATATTTCAGCTGGAATCAATATTTGACAATATTCATAATCTAGAAACGTATCCAAAATTTGAGATGGCTACGATTTACAAGTTACTTGGATGCACTAAACGTGTGGGACAGGGTTCGGTTTATTTTATCGACATTTCTTCTTCTGATGCAAACAGTACTACATTTGTGTATTATCCAGATGGACCGCTTGTTGTTTGGACAATTGACGCTTTCGCCTGTCCATTAGGTACTACATTCGCGTTCGTTCTCTTTTGACAAGAAACACATTTTTTTCACAACAGCTATTCTGCATTGCCCATACTATTGCTTAACACTGGCTTTTTATTTCTTTCAATATCCAACTTGCAGTTGTTGAGTGTCTAATTGATTTATTGACTGATGGTATTTTACTTATTGCTCTAAGGTATTTAGTTTTAGTGTATCGTAACAGTAATTGACACTAACATAACCATATATTATTTCCTCTTCTGTTTTAAAGGAAAGTTTATCTTTTTAAAGTCTAAAGTAAGGCGCCCTTAGCCTGGTATGTGGAAGTGTTAAAACTACGTGATTGTTTAAACATAATCGAATCAAAGCCAAAAATGAATAAAGTAACAATTACAAATAAAGCCATAGGTATCGTCTGGGTTTTAGGAGGATAGACAACAACACCAGAAGTCTAGTTTTTGACTTCATTTACCTGTTCTGATTTCCTGGCAAAAGTCCTTACGTTTAAAGTAAGGGGCCCTTGGCCGGATATGTCGAAGGGTTAAAACTACGTGATTGTTTAAACATAACCTAATCAAAGCCAAAAGGTGAAGAAGGTAACAATTCCAAATAAAGTCATAGGTATTGTCTGGGTTCTAGGAAGATAGATAAAAACAACGGAAGTCTGAGTCTTAACATCACTTACCTGTTTTGATTTTCTGGCAAAATTCACCTTGATACCAGATTGGAGACACTGGACAGTCACATATTTCTTCATTCCTGGTAAAGACACATTTGCCTCCGTTAAGACATTTCTTACAACAGTGGAAACCACAGAACCGCCCGTTCCAGCAGTCGTGGCATATGCAATCCTGACTAGTGTTATTGGGTGAACAGTAACCATTCTTACATAAAGGGTGCTTTCTACATTCTTTTCTCTTCAAACATTCGAAGCTAATAACCTCATCATTGTGGATTAAAGGCATGCATACTTTATGTCTTTTTTCACATTCCAGATGGCAGCGGTCAGTAGAATTCGCAACAAAGATCTCACATAATTCACCGGAATAATTTGCTGCACACGAACAATGATCGCCTTCAAGTTCATAGCGTCGACAGTGCCCTCCATTTTGACAATCTTTAGAGCAGTCTTCATGTTCTTGTAGAATGCCACAATCCACACCAGTGTACCCGCTTGGACAGTCACAATATCCTTTCTTAATATTACATTGTCCTTCATGTAAGCATGGAGGGTCACACAAACATTGGATAGTCAGCATACTGCCAGATATTTCCGCATCGCATGGCTTCCCTCGGCATCTGCGACAGGCTCTCTCGACACCTCTTATGCGATGAGTAGTGATGACTAATCGGGTTGTTTTCGGGGTGTTAATGACACGTGTTAGCAAAATTTTTGCGGAAGCGTTTACATCACGGGTAGTCATAGGTGAACTATATATTGGGTTATCTGTACTGTGTGCAACAAGCCGAGTGGTACTAGTTGTTGCTGTCGTGCAGCTGAGTGAACACAGAGTAACTAAAGTACTTAAACAGATAAAGTTATTCATCTTTTCAGGAATGGACTCGTTTTTTGCGAATGAGAAAATCGAAGAGTTGCAAAACTTCTCACATCGCCAATCGCTACTCGTATTAACATAGTTTGTATCATTTGGCGTCACTCAACATCTGTACAGTGACAAAGTTATAAAGCTTCACCACATCTCGGTAAGGGTCACTGGATGACCAGAACATTACCCAACCGTATACAGTCTGTTCACATATGGAGCGATATTTTGTGAATAAATATTTAATTAGCCCCGGTATATGTACTTCAGTCATCACCAGGGTTACGCATGGTAGACCTTACTTTGTTTGTCAGAATGTGGTTTATTGTTCATTGAAGAAACAATTAAAACAGAAACAAATGAGTGAAAATTCATAATAAGGAAGCCGTTTCACCCCATCGACTCGGGCCAATATAATCGTTTGAATGTTAGACGTTCAGCCAAACAGATGTGTAGGCTTCCAGGCACAGTCAAACACACGCGGAAAGTGTCAGCCATGATTGACTCGTTAAAGGACCTGTCTTAAGTCAAGACAACCCTATCTTTATCACAACACGATCTACTATGCTATACATTCTGTCAACCATCAAATCATAAGACACCCCCAGGAATAAGGCGTTAGGCAAACAACTCATTAACAAAAACCTTCTCTGTTTAGCCTTTAGCCGAAACTCATTAGCTTCAGACCATTACTTTCTTTTCTCTCAAAAAAAGTTATAGTTCATTTTCAGTGCGCGATGATAATTACTTGTAGGAGAAAACTGCTTTTTATAAACCATACGATGAAAAGTATAAGAAATTAAGCATTATATCACTGAGATATTGATATGTGCGGTGTCGCTACTGTGAAAATAGGACTTTTTACATTTTCAATGTAGATGCAACTTCTTTTCTGTAACACCGAGTTGCGTTTCTATCCTGGGACACTAGTAGGGATAGCTAGGCGTCTGTTATAGTGGAACAACAAATAAGGTTCGGTTAAAAAAAAAAATAATAAACGTATTCGTCAACAAACAGTACCCTCTATCTACTAAGGTGAATCTGCAGTCGGTTATTGAATGTTGTACAATTTGGTAATATTTATTGATTTTCTTGAAGACAATCTGTGCTTGGTCAGTTGACTTAGGGTTAACAATTGGGCTGGCACGACGTCACATAAGGGAAATAACCTCAAGTATGATTTAAAACCACCAATCAAATAAGCTGGTCTATACGATCTAGTTCTTTTCCTTCCCGTTCTTTCGAAAATTGGATAGGATTTAACTGTTGATGCAGAAGTGTAAACGTGATTAATATAAAAAAAGTAAGTTTTTTTATTCGTTAACGTGTATAGAAATTGTATTAACGGCTCTGGGAGGAAAACTGTGGAGAAACCTCGTTAAAGCCACAGAGCATACTTTCAATACGTCTTTTCCAAGACCATTGTTCGTGTTTTATCGCAACAAATGTAGCCAACATGACGTTGCCTTTCACATGGTAGGCCTATCTATACTTAACGTTGGCACAAATAGATCTTCTTTGATCCGGTATTATTAATATATATAGCATCTAGGATTTAATTCCATTTCCAACCGATGGTGACGACCCGGATGTACTATAGAGTGTGATCAATACAAACAACAGCGCTCTGGACCCGATTTCACAAAGCAGTTTTATACATTTCTCAGTTTTGAATTTTAACATTTTAAATTTTAGCAAAAGTATCATAACGTAATTAAGTCACAATTACAGGTGTTTATTTAAAACTTAGTTAAGGTAAGTGGCAAAAATATCAAATTTAATATTTTGACTTTAGTCAGAAAATGCTTTGTGAAACTGGCCCCTTCAGCCCCAGGTAATATCTACTGCCCTCATTGAATGGCGATAAACAGCTAAACTAGATTGATTTAAACTTTTCCCACAGAAAGTTTATGTGATCACTTCAACAGTAGCCAAATATCAATGGCAAATACGCCAATTAGGACAGGCATCTGAGCCATGTTTATGTCCGGTGTATAGCGTGAAGAATTAAATTCAGTAAAGTGAAGATTTATTTAAATCTTTACAATGGGCTATCATTCACCACATTATAAACAAGCATATTTGATCACAGACAGTAGCAGTAAACATCTGAGGTCAAATATTAGATATAACAAAAATAGCAGGCCTACATGGTAAATTTCTCCACGAAGAACGTATTGGAGCCGCCATCTTGCAACGGCTGTGTCTATTATCATGCAATGGTATGTGATGTTCATAAGGAACATGTTCTTTCCAGAAACATGTCTTTGTGCATATTTAACTATAGAGGTACAGAACAGCAATAAAACAGAAAACATCAGCATATGTACTCATATTATCAATAAAATAACCCTTATTTGAATTTTCCGGGAATAATGTGACAAACTTTATACTTTTCATATCAGGGCAGACATTGTTCAACTCTCGTATAGGTTTAGGTTGTCTCTGTTTAATCTGTTGATTTGGGCTGTCTGGTGACTGGTTGGTTGTCTCTGTTTTCTCTCTGTTGATTTGGGCTGTCTGGTGACTGGTTGACCCTGTTTTCTGTCTGCTGTTTGGGGCAGTCTGGTGACTGGTTGTCCCTGTTTTCTGTCTGCTGTTTGGGGCAGTCTGGTGACTGGTTGTCTCTGATTTCTCTCTGCTGTTTGGGGCAGTCTGGTGACTGGTTGTCTCTGTTTTCTGTCTGCTGTTTGGGGCAGTCTGGTGACTGGTTGTCTCTGTTTTCTGTCTGCTGTTTGGGGCAGTCTGGTGACCGGTTGGTTGTCTCTGTTTTCTCTCTGCTGTTTCGGGAAGTCTGGTGACTGGTTGTCTGTTTTCTGTCTGCTGTTTTGAGCAGTCTGATGACTGGTTGTCTCTGTTTTCTCTCTGCTGTTTTGGACAGTCTGGTGACTGGTTGTCTCTGTTTTCTGTCTGCTGTTTTGGACAGTCTGGTGACTGGTTGTCTCTGTTTTCTGTCTGCTGTTTTGGGTATTCTGGGGACTGGTTGTCTGTTTTCTGTCTGCTGTCTTGAGCAGTCTAATGACTGGTTGTCTCTGTTTTCTGTCTGCTGTTTTGGGTATTCTGGGGACTGGTTGTCCCTGTTTTCTCTCTGCTGTTTTGGGCAATCTGGGGACTGGGTGTTCCTGTTTTCTCTCAGCAGTCTTAGGCAGTTTTGAGATAGTTGTCCTTTTTTTCTCATTGCTGTTTGGGGGCAGCCTGGTGACTGGTTGTTCCTGTTTTCTCTCAGCAGTTTTGGGCAGTTTTGTGATAGTTGTCCCTCTTTTCTGTCTGCTGTTTCGGGCAGTCTGGTGACTGGTTGTCTGTTTTCTCTTTGCTGTTTTTGGCAGTATGTGGGCTGGTTGTCTCTCTGCTATTTTGGGCAATCTGGCGAATGCTATTTCGAAACTGGTCCATCGAAGGTTATCCGAGCATCGGGCAATATATTGAATATTTAGCACTCCCAGAATATAACTAATACTTGCTAAATAGCAGCGATATTTTAGTCTAATTGGCAATTGTGAATGCTATTTACAAGCTGGGTTAATCGAATACTTAAGCATCAGTCAGTATATCAGTATATCAGTACATCAGTCAGTCAATATTAAACGCTCTGAGATTATAAGAAAAATATCTGCAAAATAGCATTAATATTCAGGTTTAATTTGCTATAGTGAATGCTATTTAGAAACTAAATAGCACTTGCAATTTATTATCTAAATTGAAGCTACATATGTCCTGACGATCGGTGTCTAACCACGCACACAATATATTGAATATTTAGCACTTTCAGATTCTAACAAATATCCGCTAAATAGCAGCCATATTTTAGTCTAAGTTGTTTATAATCTCAGTCTGATAAATATCCAATATATCTGCGATTTGTGTAGAATAGTGAGTACGCTATTTCCCAGATATTTCAAATACAATATCACTTTGCTAAATATCCAATATATTGTCTGTTTCTTGGGCAAACACAGTCTTAAAATCAACCCTTCTCAATAGCGAAGCCAGTTGCTAATTAGACGAGAATATTTCGCACATATATTCTTTCTAATCGCAATCTTCCATTAAACGATGCCTCAGTTCGTATTTTTAAAACTGTTTTCTGAAAGTTGTATTGCACGTTTTTTAAAGGGTGGATAGACAAAGAAATCCACTGGGAATCAAAAAAAAAAAAAAAAGAAAAAAAAAAAGAAAAGACATCGTTTACTGGCTCGAGGACTATTGTACTCTATCTATTGAGTCTTATAAACCATGAAAAATGCATTTTAGGTTGATGTTTACTCATTTTGCAATATGTTTAGAAATAATAATAGGATTTTCAATAAATTCACATATAATCTCCCGAAAAAGAAACGCAACATCACTAACAAAATTTAAAACATGAATTCTTCCAAGAATGTGCGTGACTGAGACAGATATTTCAATGTAAGCACCTGATAATGGATAATTGGATTTAAATTATGGGTGAATAAAAAAACTGCCTTAGAGGTCTGAGACACCAAGAGAGTCCTAGTCGCCTTCTCTCCCTTTAAACAGCCGCCATTTTTTACATCGGCGAATTCAAGGTTGTTCTGTTCCAAAATTACGCTATTTTTTTTTTTTTTTTTACTTTTTCCGAGTTTTGATAATATACTTTCTACAGAATTGAAGATAGTCATGTAAATGTACTTAATTCTATTTATTTCTGATAGCAACTGTAAAATGGAAATTTGAAAGAGTGAAAAAAATTTTTTTCGTTCAACACACGTCTTCTTAGCTTGAAAAACGGTAAAGAATCTCGCTAGTTATTCTTCTTGGAGAAATGAATGGAGAGTCTAAGGTTGTTGTTTAATTTGTGAATTAAGAATAATTCCTTCTAATAAACCAAGGAAAAAAATCATTAGAAACACTACACGAAGACCATATCGGATTAGTTAAGATGAAGGGATAGGGCAATCTTATATATGGTGACCTAATATTGATATAAATCTAGACTAGTTAGCAAAATCTTGTAATGAGTGTCAAAAATACAAAATCAATGTCATAAGCCCCATTATATAGATGGGAATTTCCAAGTCATCCGTGGCAAATTCTTGAACAGTTAGCGAGTCATAATGGGCCCCAGTTAACCTCGGCAGGATTTACTGTGTTAATGACAGAATTTTGTATTAAACATATAACTAGTTCTCCTTGTCAGCCAGCCACAAACGGTCTCGCTGAGAGATTCGTTCAGTCATGCACACAATCACTCAATGTAGATAATAAGCCATTCATATATTCACGAGAAACTTGATGAATTCCTACTTCAGTATAGGAATGATCCACATTCTACGACTGGTCAATCTCCTGCTTTATTGATTTTTGGTCGACAGCTTCGATCATATTTAGATTCACGACGTAACGTCAGTTACAGCCACACAAAATGAAAAGGAATGAAAGTGAGGATCATTGTGTACTTCAATGGTCAATGTTCGGCAAGTTGTTAAAGAAACTGGTCTAGCGTCGTGTAAAGTGAAAGCTGGTTCTCTTGCTTATCGTTGTCCTCTAATTCAGATTCGTGACACTGAAGTCCATTTTGACCCAAATAAAAGCGTTCTGCTGCTAGTGAACACTGTTCTGTCATTCCAGGGTCAGTTTCTTCACATAACTCATCAAATGGACAGAATACCAATGTATCTTCCAAATTCTCAAATAATCGGTTTATTGAAATCTAAAATAGGTCAACACCTTCAGCAGCGGTCTAAGTAGTTAAATGTCTAATATGCTACCGATTTTAGCTGTATTAATTTTCAAGACTTTTGTGGATGCAAGTCATTTCATATCCTGGCAAGTTCGAAAATAAGAGCAACTGTTGTAAATGCTACGTAGGCTAATGAGAAATTGAATATATATTAAGCATGATAATAAATGTAGTACTGTCACACAAGTTTGTGAAAAAAGTAATGGTTAAGTTGCACTGTAGTTGTTCACTATTGATAGTATTATCTCCTTTTGTTTGAAAACCTAATTAACTGCTTCTATAAGAATGCAATACAGGTAAAAAGGGAGATGTTATTTACTTTATGTGATATTGTGCTTGGCTGTTTAGAGTTAAGCCCCTTGATCCACTTTCAGTTGCGCTACAATCAGTAAGCCCCTTTCAGTTGTGCTACAACCAGTAAGCCCCTTTCAGTTGTGCTACAATCAGTAAGCCCCTTTCAGTTGTGCTACAATCAGTAAGCCCCTTTCAGTTGCGCTACAATCAGTAAGCCCCTTTCAGTTGCGCTACAATCAGTAAGCCCCTTTCAGTTGTGCTACAATCAGTAAGCCCCTTTCAGTTGTGCTACAATCAGTTACCCACTAATTAAACCACCCAAACATAATACCTCATTTTGTAAAAAATGAAATGATATATCGGTCCAATCGGAATATTGTAAAGAAGACTCAAACAGAATGTCTAAGATTAATTCCTAGAGAGTATCGTAACTAAAGAAGGGTCGAACATTTTGTTTACAAAAACTGCATTGACATATTTATACAATAGCGATTTCCCTTATTTACAGTAAAACTAATGACTAATCCACTGATATAGTCTATGCTGCATATATAACTGGGGTCAGTTGCTCGAAAGACTATTTGTCGCTAACACAAGTTAAAGGTGCTTATAGTGGATAATAGATAGATCTTCCGCATGGCGTGATGTCATCAAATAGCGGAAAAATATAATGGCGCTTTGAGCAACCGGGCGCTGGCCGTCCAGATTTCCCTACTCTGATTATGTCCAGGAATATATAACATTTAAGCTGCGACTGAGCAGCTCTATAACTCACTCTGTCTGTCGGTCGGTAGGTCTGTTTCTCGGTCCAACTTTCCCTGATGGCGACGTGAACATGATAAAAGCCAGACCGTTTAAGACAGAAAGTTCAACTTTAAAGTACAGCTTAATATGATGCTAAACTACACTCCTATTGAAAATGGGGTCATTCCCAACAAATTTCAGGTTTCCATG
>JARFOD010043747.1:0-10165 GCA_031763545.1 Mopalia muscosa | reverse complement strand
CCCCCCCCCCCCCAGGTCATCATATAAGCGAAATACCCTTGAGTACAACGTTAAACCCAAATAAATCAATCAGAAATTAAACTTGTATGTTATATTTTATCACAAAAATACACATAACTGTAAGAAAATACTTTTAAAAAGAAATTTATTTACTCATATAATTCTTCTAAGGTATATAGGTCTGCATACCGGTAAAATAAACAATCTGAAGTCATTTTTGATTTGAAGTCTAAGCTTTTTAGAATTTTTTGTGTCTTTTAGAAAATGAAGATTAACAGTGTTTTCGTTATTTTAGGATAACACTTTCTTAGTTTGAACAGATTCTAGTTGAGAATCTTTCGCAGGTTGAAACTCATCCAGGAATTGAACCCACGACCCTCAGAGTAAGGCACCGAGTCACCAGCAGTAAATGCTGGCCACCTAGACCACCATGCAACTATAGCTGCTGTAACCATTATGTACAGCTATGCCCCTGGGGATCAAGGTTTGACCCTGCTTCCTCACCCCTGTTGTCCCTGCTTCCTCACCCCTGTTGTAATTACTTGCGCTTACAACTTACCTGCGTCATTCCTTATTCATAAAATTGACAATTGCTGCCTTTTTTCACTAAAAGGTTGCTTTCTGTTGGCCTGGTGTTCGCAGAGCTAAAGGGTAACAGGAAGCAGATTTGTTTGTGATGTCCTGTTTTTGTGTCCATCGTCATATAAGTGAAATACCCTTGAGTACGACGTTAAACACCATTCAAACAAACAAACAAACAAACAGTTGAGTAAATATCGGAAATCCATTTGTCCGATAACAATGTTTAACTAATAAGCAATACAAGTATATGTAAGATTTGTTTTCCCCCTATTCAAAAGAGTTCATATTCTTGCCATAGAAAATAAAAGCAGTGAAGATGTTTCCTAGTTATTTACTGTACTAGTTATTAATTCGACCGCGGCTGTGGCTTAGTTGTAGGGGGTTCGCTTACTAAACTGAACATGCTTTGATGTACCGTTCATGGGATCGAGTCCGCTTGTCAACCATCAGGTAAATGAGCCAATAACATGTTGTGGCTGCAGCAATTGCAGGGGTGGTTTTTACGAGGTTTCCTCTCGGTTTTCTACCGTTATATGGCTAGTTGCAGTGTAAAGTGGACAATCCATCATATAAGTGAAATACTCTTGAGTATGACGTTAAACCCCAATCAAACATACAAACAAACAAGTTATTAACTACATTACACATTGAATTCTGTTTATGTTTATATGCTTCCGAAAAGATTCACTTACATAAAAATTATAAACGTTTATAAGAATCTAGTTAAGCAAGAGTTTATAGCCGAATAGATCTACATCACAGTGATGGCATATTCAAAAACATAACTATGGGAAAATTGCTTGCTGCATGTTTGATGGATTAAAATTCCACATAAAGTTGTGCCCTAGGACGTCGCTTTGTGGTTAATGTGTGCGCTTATCAGTTCAACTTTAATGTACCATTCAAGGGATTGAGTGCATGTTGACCATCAGGTATATGAGGCAGTCACATGATGTGGCTTAGGCAATGGCCAAAATGATCTGCTTGATAACAGCATTCAGGGATGGGGAGTAAAAAATACATGCAGAAATCTGTAGAAACTTCAGTGTTTTCTGGGAAAGTCAGTATATTTTACATGTTATATCCCTGAACTTAACTTCACCAGAATTTAAGACAATCTATCTGCCTTTAGGGTTGTATTGATGAGAAATTTCAGCGTTTTCTGGGAAAGTCAGTTTATTATACATACCTTGAACTTAACTTCACCAGAATTTAAGACAGTCTATCTGCCTTTTAATAGGGTTGTATTGATGAGAAACTTTAGTGTTTTCAGGGCAGATCACTTTCATAATGATGCTGGACTCTCGTGATCACTGGCACTCACCTGGTCCTCACCTAAGTTGAGAATAAGGACTTTCTCACCTGTTCAATTAAATTTCATTGCAAAGTATAACTAGGTTAACATTAAAAACTCACCACAGCTTGTCTAAATCTGAATGTAGGAGAGTCGTGGATATATACATATACATATTGCTGATAATGTTTCAAGGAAAGCAAAAAACAGTAAAACCTTTGATACATGTGCTATGTGCAAGTCCTAATATTGTTAAATGACCATTTATAATTATTTATAATACAAATGTAAGACGGAAAACAAATGCTGAATGTAATATTTTTCATTGTTGTAGGCTTGTTCGAGTTGTAAGGAGGTGGGGGCCTCCATTGGCTGTCTACATAAAGGATGCTCACAAAAATACCACTATGTCTGTGCCATAGAAAAAGGTAATCCTGGAGATAAGTGGCACTAGTAACCACTTTTACCAAATGCCCTGTGACAGTAAAATGTCGTACAATATTTTTTAGTCTTTATCAGGCCTGTGCGGTTGGGGAGAACGTACAGAACAGGGTCTCCCTATGGTAATGCAAACTTAGTTTAGGAGGACCGAATTATAGGTTTCCCAAATTGTTGGCAGTCTTCATCTAAATTTGCATAATGCTAAAATTTTGACAAATTTTGTCATCCTATAATAAATGAAGATTGTATTTGAAAGCAGTTTGGCCGGAGCCACAACATGTGACTCGCTCATATACCTGATGGTCGAAATGTGGACTCGAACCCGTGAACGGCCATTTAAATGTGACAACCCATTATTAACACATCATCAAATGGACAAACATTTGTACGTTACATTTTTAGATTCTAAAGCCTATTTCGATGTACCGTTACCGGGATCGAGTTCATCTGTCTACCCTCAGGTATATGAGTGAGTCACAAGATGTGGCTTTGGCAATTGCTGGGGTGGTGGACAATCCATCATATGAAATACCCTTCAGTACAACGTTAAACCCCAAACAAACATTTTAGAGCAGCCACCTTCAACTAAACAACTATATGTCCTTCGCTCTAAGTTAATAATACTTCATGTATCATTTTTCTTACTTTTTTTTTTGTGCTACTAATATGTTGTTTATTATACCCCCCTGTGGTATTGCGTCCTGGTGTTGTCATCCTGTATTTGTCCCGTCCTGTGTTTGTTTGTTGCCAGTGGCGTCGAGGGTGGTTTCCTTCACCTATTGGGCTGGCACGTCGTCATATAAGTGAAATACCCTTGAGTACGACATTAAACCCTAATAAAAAAAACAAACAAACAAAACTCTAATGCCAGAGTTATTGATCATATAGTAGAAAATAATTGAGTGTGCTCTCTAATGCCAGGGTTATAAATCACATAACAAAAAGAATTGAGTGTGCTCTCTAACCTCTCTTACCTTTTTTGTGATAACCAGAAGCAAAATTTTTCTGTCCTATTGTGGATATGATTTGGTTTTATCCAATTTAGTTACTTACATGAACTTAAATGTTTTTGTGGTCATAATTTTGGAGTGTTTGGGATTGCCTGATTATTTTTATTGCGTAAAGTATATCATATGTATGTATTTTATTTTGTTAGGGAACGGCCAGCTGTTATAGCTGTAGATGTGAAGAGTATTGATGATACGTCCAACTTTGATGAATTCCCAGAAATTGATCTCAAGTGGCGTAAGTTTTTGGTTTATACTAATCTTAGACTGTACATGTATTTGTGGAGGAATCAGGGTTCTATCCAGGTTTTTCACTTAGATCTATATTCGGTTTTTAAGAAATAATTCTTTTTTTTTTGGAAAAATTACTGTCATTAATTAAAATTTTTAAGGTGTTATAATCACTATAATAATGAGTTATTTTTTAAATTTCTTGTTTTGTTTTTTTCTGTCTTGTAAATTGAATTGGATTTTCATGTTAGTTATGTATTAATTGTGTAACATGGTTCTTTCAGATGCTGCCACTAACCCTGCTACCACTGTGGCCGGTAAGTGTTAACACCATTTTCTCTTTTAAAGGGAGGTAATTCACATGAATTAAAAATTACTTGACCAAATTAGAGTTGTCTCCCCTGTGTTGGTACATTAAATAATCATCTCACATGAATTTTTCACAACTCATTAAATTTTATCACGTTTTAACATTGTTTGCATCAGGAAAAAGCTTCAAAAATGTGTGAAACAGCCATTTTCTGTCCTTTTTAAGAAAATATGTTTCTATTTCTTTTGTTTTAAACACGTAAATTCAAACCTTTCTTGATTTTGTATCAAAACAGTTTCTATCCATGTATAACTTAATTATAAAATTTTTAATGTATTTACAGCAACTGTTCATCCAGAAGGAGAAAAAGAATCGAAATACAAAGACTGGGTGTTCATCAATTATACATACAAAAGATTTGAAGGCCTTACACAGAGGGGATATGTGAGACCTCCATTATCCAAGAGCTGAGAAAAGAATAATATTATAGAGAGAGTGACAGATGATGGCCGGAGTGACTGGCTGTATTATATCCCTTATTACCAACTGGAATTTGGTTCACAAAGTGTTATTAGTTTTCATTTTATTTGTCCACAAGGATATGAATTGGACATATCTGGAAAGTGATAATGATTTGTTGTTGTGTTGCTGTGAGATGATGAAGAATGTTGACTGTTCTTGTTGACTCTCACTCACTGCTGGCAGTTTGGTGTTTTTTCGATTGTGGCTTTAGTATCTGGTCAACATGGTTTCTAAATAACAAAACAATGTAAATTACTCCCTTGGTTTCCTGCACCAAGACCATAGCGATCAGTCAAGGCTAATTCACTTTGTGAATGAAACTCCAGTTCTATGTCTGTATACATCAGTTTTCCCAATTTGAGCTTTAGTACTACCATTGAAAAATTGACATATTTTAACCCATAGATCATTTTATGAATTGTACAGTTGTTATTATTTGTGTGTAGTGTTTTGTTTATTTATTCCCTTTGTCTAGATGTGACAAATTTTTTTTTTTTAAAGCTGGTTTTTTTTTCTTTGCCCCTGAGTGGTCAGCGGAGTAACCTCCCATTTCTTAACCACATTCCGATTTTTTTGAGGTTAGAACTTGTAATGGATTATAAATGTTTTGTTCTTGTGAAAGTCGAGACCAATTTTTGCTGGACAAGATATGATATTATATTATAATACTGGTCTAATCCCTAGACAATAGCCAGGGATTAAAATGACTTTGTTTGTCAAGCTGTCAGTCAATTTTAAAAAAGGAAAGTGTGCAGAAAAAAAACACACCTTAAACTTTAAGGAAGTTATTCCCCAAAAAAGTTACTAATTAAAAACTACAAGAGTAATTTACTCAAAATTACAAAAGTGATTGCAAGACTTCAAACTGGCAGGCTTAAGAGGTGAATCTGGAATTTTAAACCCATCTTGAGTGATGATAAGAGTCCTAAAGTTTGAACATAACCATGTGTAAGTGATCTTCCTATCTATTAGTGAGGCATCTTGTCCAGTTTGAATTGGCCTTTACTCAAATGAATATAATAAATATATATCATTTAGTTGAAAGAGAATTTTTTATTGAAATATCAAGGTATATACACTAGGATTGTTTGCTTTGTTTTTGTGAAAGTTTGACGAACGTCTTGCTGACTGCAAAAGCATTAATGGAGGTTTGGTTTGTTTTTTGCTGTTGTTGTGTTAATTAAATGTGATGAAAAGAGAAAGAGTATAAGAGAAGGAATATTCTTTGTTAAATTGGAAATGTTCATGTTATACTATGCCTAATAAAACAACCTACATGTGTTGAAAACTAACAGGCTAAGTTATCCAGTGATTGCTGTGCCAGGAGCCATCTCCACTGGGAGAGTGGCTAGATATGCTGCTGTCAAGCTGTCAGCCCATGAACGAAGCCAATGTTCTGATCCAGTTGTTTACTGTTTATATAGACTGGCAAACAACAGTCAGTTTCTGGTGCTTCAAAGAAGTCCAAAACACTAGCGTACATGTATGCCTACCACAGGTCCTTTATTTCTCATAGTATTACTGATGACAATTCTAATGCCACTGTCCATTCATTGTTATCTCTTTACATAGATGTATATGTATATATATTACCTTGAGAGTGAACTTACTCTGTGATGAGCCGTTAAGGGAAGCTCTTACATGACACTGGTGTAATTATTGTTTGGGAGAAATCTTCTGCTTTTAATGTAAGATTTGTGAAGCTTGTTTTCTTTAGTGTTATTATGTGTTAATTTATCAGTTTATCATCTTCACACAGTATTCCTACAAAACACATTTTACAGCTAGCAGTAAGAGGAGCTTTAAATGTTAACTCTTCTGAAGAATTTGGTAAGCATTTATCTCCGTGTTCATTAGATTGCTTTTAATTGGCATGAAATATAATTTTGAAAATTCTGTATTTGAAATAAGGGTGGAACTTATTGAAGTAATGTTTTTATTTGATACAAAAAACTTGAGACAGTTGGGTTTTTTAAAAACATTTTTACTGTCTAAATCAAAGTTGTATAGTGTTTTGTGGAGCTACAGGAACTAGAGGTTTTGTTCAACAGCCTCTATTGTCAGGTCAGCCTTGTTCTTGCTCTAAGGTGTTAGAAGCTAAAAGAATCAGCTTAGAGTTAACAGATGCTTTTACTGATTATATGTGGATAATTGTTTGTCAGAAATGGCTTTAATGTCTGAATAACAGGAGTTTCTCTGTGAAAATTTGATGTGACGAATCGATCTCAGTTGCAGACATATGTGTTTTAATTTATATTGACTGGTTGTAGCCTGTTGAAAGACAGGTGGTCCTGGCTGTGGTCAGACCATGTACATAGCTTGTATAGAAACTAACCTATAAAGACTGGATAAGGATAAGGAGTTTATTATGATTATCTGTCTCACATTATTACCATTACAATGAATAGCTGTGCGGTAGCAAAGTTTATTTTGTGCACAGTTAATAGAGTTATTTTTATAGGTAATTGTAACATTTTGCTAAATTATTGTCTTTCACAAGAGGTGTTAGTACTTTTGAGGGGCGGAGGGGTTGATTTTTATGAATAAAGGGAATTTGTTACCAAAGAATTTGAGTATGTAGCTAACTGTGAACTGATCAACCAGATTAATGTGTTTATTGTGAGAAACCCAAATGCAAGAGACCTCTTATCAAATAATCCATGTGATCCGACACTGATAAATATAATCCGTCAAAATACCAAAAGATGTCTTAAACTTTCAATTAACTATAATTTGAAACTGTTAGTTTTTCCTTCTAACTAACCTCTATGTTTGGCTCTGTTGTATTATCACCTTTTATACAGTCTTGCATGCAGCTAAAATCTATGGTACAAAATCTGTTTTCATACAGCTATGGACAGAGCTTTGTTTACCTTCAGGGACTTACCTTATGCTTGTTGCTTTAAATGCTGCTATATTACCAAAATCTGATAGCATTTACAAAGAGCTAATTATGTTTGATTGCATTTGATTTTTATCTGTTTCTTAGTTCAACTTTTCACTGTGGCTTATAATGTAGGCTACATAAATCTAACTTAACTCAAATGTAATACGCATGCTTCACTGGAACTTGTTGAGACTACACTGGGACTTGTTGAGGCTATGTCAAGGCTTTGGTGCCTAATCTTGGGTGGGCAATTGAGGTAGGGGAGACTATCACAGCTAAGGGCAAGGCAAAGCCTGATTGTTTGTGATGTCTTTATATCACATCTTGTGATTGCCCTATCTTGTGATTGTATGTTGTCAGTGGCACCAAATAGTGGTTTCATTCACCACTTGGCTGCCACTCTGTTAACTTGTATTGTAAAATTACCGTAAGATCGGCTTTAGACCCCAATCAGTCAATTTAACATTGGTCAGAACAAACCTAGGTGTTTTGTATAGAATAGCCCAGACTATGAGCTGACAGAAAATTTGACTTGCCAGATACATGTGTGTATATATACCACTAAACCATATTAGTGTGGCAAAAATTGAAAAGTTCAATGCTTGTAGGGTTTAAATATAAAAGTAATAGAAGCTAAATTACTAATTGTTAACCTTTGATTGGAATTGAAAGATTAAATCTGCCATTACCAAGGAGCTACAACTTTTATATAATTTTGATTTAGTTAACTTTTTGCAGCAAGTGTTCGGAACAGCTTTTGATGTTATTCAGTACTCCCACTAACATTGTGTAATTACCTCACCATTTGATAAGCAGAAGTGTTGCTGCATTGTTTCCATACATTGTGCTTGTAGATCAAAGAAAGTATAGCAAATTTGTGCCGCACCTTGTAGCAATGTTGTGATGTGATCAACAGACAACCCACAATTTGTGGAGAAACATAGCCTATGAGATGCAGTGAGCTTCTTTGTCTTTTATGCACATATTTTGTTGCTTTTTTGTCTTCCATTTTATCAACTTTTTGTCAAATATTTGTTTCTTTGCTACATTCAATGATGCATCTGTGTATTTATTATACATATGTGTTGATATAAGCCAACTGTAAAACAGATGCACTTCAGGGTTTGACGGAAAGCGGTCACCCCAAGACTTTTCCTGGGGGTGGGTGGGGGTTATATAGGTCTATGTGGATTACCGCCATTAAGACGTGTATCTATTTGATTTGACATTAGATTGCTTCTGCTGTGTTAAGTTATTTGGATCATGAATTGTAAACTTTACACACGGAAAGAGTTTCGAATAAGAAAGAACCTTTGTGATAAATCAAGCTAGGTTGCAGAGTGTCGGTATGAATTGTATAGCAGGTCTCATATGATACACGGTGGCGTCATGTTGACTTTCTATTAGCGTCACACGTGTTGACAGAGTAGGCTGTTAAAGATCACGACATTCTTGTACCGCTGTGGAACATGATTTGTGATTGGTAGGTAAATAAGAAGGCCATGTAATTTACCAGTAAATGGTTCTAAGCATGTGTGCTATTTGGTGGAGCTGGTTTAAGATGCACTGTGGTATTCTGTGATTAGTATCTATAGTCTGTAATCAGTTTATTTTGTTTTCATCACGAAGACGAATAAAGATATTTGACAAAACTACATTATGTTGGTCTTTCTTTGTTGTTATGCCAATAATCTCTTTGTATTTGTTCCAAACTGACAATGTTTATGTTTTGGAACATGTACATGTTAGTTGTCCTGGGTTCGTAGTCTCACTAACTTCATTGTATAACAAATCTGCTTTTTGAATGCATGGGAATGTAAATTTCCCAACTTTACAATGTATTCGGTTTATTTCTTTTGAATGTGGGATATATGAGTAGACCCATCTATTGTAAGCGTACGTATAGTCTCATCGGCACAGTCTTTCAGAAGAACCCGCTCTCCAGAGGTGACGGGATCTAATGGTGCTCAAATAAATGACTATTATATTCACACTGGTTATCACCTCCGGTCACGAACAATGGAGAAAGCATGTTCTGATCATTTATCAAGAGAACAACAATATGTCAGACTGACCCACACTAAACACTTGTGATAATGAAGGTTGAGGTCAATTAAATAGTTTGTATGTTTGGATACATACTTAACACCCATTAAAAAGCAACGTGAATTGGCCACAAATTTTACATACATTCCTAAACGTCAGGCATTTGACTGTGTTAACACTTACTATCTTAACTAGGATCCCATTTACATGTTTACTGTATACGCATATTTAAACACTGGCACAGGGAAATCGAGTAATTTTAAAACCGATAAATTGTGGCATAATATAGATGAAATCTCATACGAGTTTTCAACACATAAACACTACTGTATATCTCTTGTGTCGGTCAGTCACTTTGATCCAAACCAGCCCCCTAAAGTTCCCGTGTTCTGTTTGTCGCCCTACATACGGGAACCTTGTTTGATCAGATTTGAATCCGTTTGGTACCTCAAGTCAAACAAAAGTCTATTCTATAATTGAGTCTTTTTACCAAAACCCACTTTTCAGACATCGGGAAATTGTACTACTGGTAGAATCCTGCCTTAGTACCAATCTCAACAGAGATCAATGTTCGTAAGCAAAGTCTGGGGGCCAGTCGATGGACACATCTGGTATGTAAAGCCTACTGGCGAAAAATGTAGTGATACTTGGAGAGTTATGTCACCTAGAGGAATTCCTAAGATATAAAACTATCAACCGATTCAGGACAACATTTTTTTTTAATTTTATCTTTAGAAGAAAAAAAAAACGCACATTGATTTGGCAAATGTTATGTCACCTAGAGGAATTCCTAAGATATAAAACTATCAACCGATTCAGGACAACATTTTTTTTTAATTTTATCT
>JARFOD010043736.1:0-10165 GCA_031763545.1 Mopalia muscosa | reverse complement strand
AATCTTACTTTGATATCAAATTTGGTCAACATTGACGCAAGCTAGAGAAACAAACCGACATATCAGAGTTCCCGTGTCCTTCTGAACCCAATAATGTGGTCGATCTTCTCCGCGTAAGTTGAATTATTGAAGAATTACCCACTACTAATTCACAAGAGAATATGTCGCAAAAAGAGATATTGTTATTCAAGGCTTTTGAAGTAAACTTTGATCACTGTAACATACAACACCCAGCCATACTATTCACTGATTGTGCCAGTATGATGTAGAATTTACTTTTAACATTGCAAACTGTCTGCGAATTAATTTGCCTTGTAGCATTCACTAATAAGAGAAAAGTTTTAGTAAACGTAACTACGCCCTAACGGGGTGCCATATAGATCTTTAATAATGTACATGATAACCATGGTAACCACATGCAAAAGTAATGTATACAAACTGCCATCGTTTGCGGAAATATGCAAAAACCAAAAAAAAATGGTTAATCCATAATAACAAAAGTTGATGATGAATATGCCTAAAACGTTTCATAAAGACCATTTACGACCAAGTCCAACTTTGTATCCGTGGAAATTTGAAAAAGTAAACCATGCATGGTCATTTCAAAATAGCAAAAGGCCCAACTACAGTTTATGATGAATATGCCTAAAACGTTTCATAAAGACCATTTACGACCAAGTCCAACTTTATATCCATGGAAATTTGAAAAAGTAAACCATGCATGGTCATTTAAAAATAGCAAAAGGCCCAACCACAGTTGATGATGAATATGCCTAAAACGTTTCATAAAGACCATTTACGACCAGGTCCAACTTTATATCCCTTGAAATTTGAAAAAGTAAACCATGGTCAATTCAAAACAGTAAAAGGCGCAACAACACTTGATTGTGAATCTCCATTGGCCCAAGTTTCATGAAGATGGGTATTATGGTTTTTGAGTTCAACTCAGGGAACAAAATTATCTTCTATTTAAGACCATCTCCACCTTTGTCTCCATGGGATTAAGAAGAAATGGTTAATCCATACTAGCAGGGGAAAACTTCGGTTGTTGGTGAATGTTCCTGCCAAGTTGCATAAAGGTAGTCCTTTATAGTTTCCGACTGGGGGGACAGTTTTGAATTCTGTTTACAACTAGTTCAAAATTGTATCGATAAAAACTATTACATAAACTTAAAACGGTTTAATCCATAATAACAAATCGTACAAATACCACCTATGGTGAATGTGTCTACCAAGTTTCATAAAGATAGGTCTACAAGTTTTAGAGATCTGTCCCGGATACGGATTGGAGCTATCTCCATAGATCCTATAGGATCCCTTAGGATTTCAAAATTCTATAGGATTTCTATAGGATGTAAGGGACGTACGTATTCTAAGCTGCTCCACCGACCTCTGTATGTTAAATCACCACATAGTATTTGATGAACTGATTCAATGGGACTAAAAAGCGGACCAAACTGATTTTCAAATAATTCATGGTTATTTTACAGCACAAATGTCCATGAACGCAAGAAGATATGGTAGCTGATGAAGAAACATTGGAGAATATGGACCAATAACCAAGCATAAAACTACATCGTGTACCAATCCACTGAGAGTCGCCTGATTTTCGCCCGCGATAGCTGCAGTGATATTGCTCAAATTGGTATATTTGGTTCGCCCAGACGCATATTTACGGCCATAAGCACACTTTCCAGATGAATAAACAAACCGCACGAATTTACAAGACCTACGACTGCATCATGTTCTATTATGGATTCGTATATTTAGACTTTGGCGAATTCAACTTTCTGGTCGATACATTTCTATATGCACTGCACGAGTCAAACATCTATACCAAAGAGGGACCTCTTGAAACCACAAGTTATTAGTTTTGTGTTATCAGAGGTAAACAGTCCGCAAGATTACTGACACTTTTGGTCAACTCTTAATTAATGTAAACACTGAATAGATTTGAAAAAGTTTGTTGTGTTAAACGAAAATCAGTCAGATCAAAATGTAACTCTGATAATCTCATATGCAATCATACAAAGTGACATTTGACAAGCCTGGTAATTATGTTTTACTCTTCAAACGTATACTATGTGACCCTAAAATATCGAACAAGTCTAGAAAACTGCTCGTACATCAGAACTCCACTACTCACCTATTATCAGCATAATAAGTCAGTGCTACAAAATCGATATACAAGCTATATAGAAGTGATGTTTCGTGTTTGGTTCTTTTTGTCTTGGTTCATAAGCTAAAGTTTCTTTCATTATTAATTTAAAGTGTGTTTGAGATAATTTTATCCAATTAGTTGACGAAATCACCCTCCTCCATAACAATATTATTTATTTTTAAACGAAAGACGTAACTAAACTCAATACATGGTGCAATATAACAAGTATACAAATGTTCAATGTTCAACAACAGATGGGCTCCGTTTCTGCAGGGCAGGCAAAGATTCATGTCGCATACTTACCAATGGCACACACACAGGTCTTAATGTCCGATGTAGCGCAATACAACACTATGACATAGTTTGAATATCGATTGGTCAAAAACAATATACATCTGATTTCCTTGTATTAATTTTATGGTCACTAAATTGCCATAAACATTTTTTTGCTAAAATATCGAATCTACCGAGCAAAGCCATGCTCGATTGTTTGCACTTCTTTCGACGAATGCACGGCAAAGGGCGCTGTGAAATTCAGAGGCAGGCACAATAGTGGTTTTAACATTTTTGTGTTCAGAAAAAAATCAAATAAAAATCAGATTGGTAAATCGCCGAGTATATCGATTTCCAATCTCTGACAGGACTTTGTAATGATGCGACATAAGACTTAAACCGAGTGGTTCGTTAGGTGGTTGGTTGGTTAATTTGGATGGCGCATGCAGCGTCCGTATTATGGTGGTCTTTGCGCGCCATATCTATATACATTTTTACGTTATACAATCATGCATATGCATTTTGATTTCATGGGTTTTTTTTTATTCGAATGGTTTGTTAGACCTATATCGCGACAAGTTAACGAGAGGTGTTCTAACCATGATGAAGAGCTTTAAGCTTTTACATCCATTAATAAAATATACATGAACATCCTACGGTAAACAACAGCATGGACCTCTGGGAAAAGGTACACGTCTGGTTCATGTGGCAGATAAAAAGTATGTTACCTTAACAGATATATTGGTCAAGAGATTTTAATCTGCTGGCGACTTCTGGCCAATAACTCACTACCTCCCGCGTGGCGTCTGTAAGTGAGCATATATAGACGGAAGAATGCCCCCGGGAGCTTAACATACGAATAACGACGAAACCCCCTAGGTTCGCTCAATGAGTGCAGCGGGCCAAAAAGATCACGATTCTTGGAATTTATACAGAAGATTAATAGCTCTACTATTAACACAACGTTTACGGGATTGTAAAAATTAGCTCGATATAGATATATCAAGCATTTCAGTGAATGTTAGATTGAATCAATTTTTATTGAATACAAACATGGAATACGTACTTGCAACTTAATCCTATTGTTCATTTAGTGGAAAGTTTGTTTGGTGCAAACTTTTGGTACGAATGGCGAATTATAAATTTTGAGTCTTATCTAGACAAAAATGGGAAAATGCAAAGGTTTTAAACATGGTCGATCACACCCCTGCCTAGTTACGTTCATGTAGCCTTCATGATTTTTGTGTGGCTAAACCTCAAATTAAATATGTCTAAGAACGATGGTGTAGTCTCGTATTCATCCTTCAGGTCCCGTTAATCATCATGAGAGGTCGAGCATTAAAGGTCACGTATATGGCGCAAGACCACTATGAATATGCCATAAGCCATAATGTAATGTTAACGTTTGGCCCCACATCTCCCTCCCAAACTTTCGTTGTGCGAAAACGCCTGGCACCTAACTTAATAAGTCCTTTTGGAGTTCCATGTTAAAATCTTGAAATAGCACGACTGGAGAAATCTTGAGCTAGAAGCCTTTGACTGTGATAGGGTCTGTCAAGCTACCCTCAGAATGTGAACAACAAACAGCCCAATCACCCCTCCATCAAATGGTGATAAATGTACCAAATGTGACCTATTTAGGCTATAATATTACACTGACCAGAAACCCCTACTCATTTACTTCACATCAATACCAAATATTCCACCAAAAACAAATTTGCAGGACCAGAATAAATAAAACACACCATTTTTAATAAGAACTATATTCGAGGCTGACAAAACGGAAGTAAATAATGGTGGTCTTACGCCTTGTGACGACTGGTACCGGCTTCCCATGCATTTGATTAAAACCGGAAGCGGACTTACCCCCATGGTCATAAACATAGTACCTTTTTTAATCTGTAGATGTAGTGATATTCGCTAAAATGGCGTAAATTGTGCGGTCGTAGCAAGACAAATAATACAGCTGTATACAAACACTGGGACTATGCTTTGATGTCATTCAGCTGTTCATCATTTAATACAGCTTTATTAAATATCTGATTTGAGCTTTTTGTCTTGAGTGTTCAGAACTCCTAACAGAAAATAAAGAAGTTATAGCCCTGATAAATTCAAGAATTGTTTGAAGCCCACTGTTCTTAATGCAAAGGCCATCGTATTTGTTCCAATCATGAATTGGCCTGAGCTGTTCAGAGAAACGAACCTGAAATTGATTTGTCCCTTCATAGCCTGATCACGCCAGACATAACCCCTGATAAATATCAGAGTGTCTTTGGTAATTAGACATACATTGGTGAAGAACAGCATATGGATTATTTACATAAGCCTGGTTGGGCTTCAGACAACTTGGGGTGAAAAAACTTATCGTGAATAAAGTTATATTTTTATGTTTGGACAAGTAAAGCAAGATTCGTTTGAAGTATTTAACAGATGGCTGGAAGGAATTCTGACAACAGTTATCATGTTCAAATGTAGTAGATCAGTCTGTGGGATATACAGAATCCGACATATTTTGTTTTTCTTCGTCGATAATATGATTAGTATTCAAACAGTACTATTTCAGTCATGACTACTTCGGGAAACCTAGCTATTGCATTATCTCAGTTAATGTCGAAACAAGACCTTTCCGCCGTTGATAAATGATTCAATTTCCTTTGAAGCAGTAGTGGTAAAATGCTGACAAATCTTACTTTGATATCAAATTTGGTCAACATTGACGCAAGCTAGAGAAACAAACCGACATATCAGAGTTCCCGTGTTCTTCTGAACCCAATAATGTGGTCGATCTCCTCCACGTAAGTTGAATTATTGAAGGATTCGACCCTATTCACAAGAGAATATGTCGCAAAAATAGATATTGTTATTCAAAGTAAACTTTGATCACTGTAACACACAACACCCAGCCACACTATTCGCTGATTGTGCCAATATGATGTATATGTTACTTTTAACATTGCAAACGGTCAGCGAATTACTTTAATTAAACTTGTAACATTCACTAATTACAGAAAAGTTTTAGTAAACGTAACTACGCCCTAACGGGGTGCCATATATATAGATCTTTAATAATGTACATCATAACCATGGTAACCACATTCAAAACTAATGTATACAAACTGCTATCGTTTGAGGAAGTATGCAAAAACAAAAAAATGGTTAATCCATAATAGCAAAAGTTGATGATGAATATGCCTAAAACGTTTCATAAAGACCATTTACGACCAAGACTAACTTTATATCCCTGGAAATTTGAAAAAGTAAATCATGCATGTTCAATTCAAAATAGTAAAAGGCCCAACCACAGTTGATGATGAATATGCCTTAAACGTTTCATAAAGACCATTTACAACCAGGTCCAACTTTATATCCCTAGCCATTTGAAAAAGTAAACCATGGTCAATTCAAATCAGCAAAAGGCGCAAAACATTTGATTGTGAATCTGCATAGGCCCAAGTTTCATAAAGATGGGTATTATGTTTTTTTAGTTCAACTCAGGGAACAAAATTATCTTCTACTTAAGACCATCTCCACCTTTGTCTCTATGGGATTAAGAAGAAATGGTTAATCCATTCTAGCAGGGGAAAGCTTCAGTTGTTGGTGAATGTGCCTGCCAAGTTGTATAAAGTTAGTCCTTTATAGTTTACAACCAGGGGAAACAGTTTTGACTTTGTTTATGACTATGTCCAACATTGTATCGATAAGAAATATTACATAAACTTAAAACGGTTTAATACATAATATCAAAAGGCACAACTACCATCTATGGCTGTCCTGGATACGGATTGGAGCTATTTACATAGATCCTATAGGATCCCTTAGGATTTCCAAATTTTATAGGATTTCTATAGGATGTAAGGGACGTACGTATTCTAAGCTACTCCACCGACCTCTGTATGTGAAATCATCACATAGCATTTGATGAGCTGATTCAGTGGGACTAAGAAGCGGACCAAACTGATTTTCAAATAATTCATGGTTATTTTACAACACAAAATTTCAGTGAAATTTCCACTCAAGATATCATAGCTGATGAAGAAACAGTGGAGAATTGGCCCAGTAATCACACAACCGAATCGTGTACCAATCGGCTGAACGTCGCTTGATTCTCGGCCGTGATAGCTGGAGTGATATTGCTCAAATTGGTATATTTGGTTCGCCCAGACGCATATTTACCGCAAAAAGCACACTTTCCAGAAAAATAAACAAACCGCATGAATTTCACAAGACCTACGACTGCACCGTGTTCCATCATGGATTCGTATATATAGACTTTGGCGAGTTTAATCTTCTGGTCGATATTTTCCTCGATACTCTTTGCACGACTCAAACATCTATACCAAAAAAGGGGCCTCTTGAAACCCGAGGTTATTAGTTTTGTGTTATCACAGGTAAATAGTTCGCAAAATTACGGACACTTTTGGCCAACTCTTAATTAATGTAAACACTGAATAGATTTGAAACAGTTTGTTGTGCTAAACGAAAATCAGTCAGATCAAAATGTAACTCTGATAATACTCAAATGCAATCATACAAACAAATGACATTTAACAGGCCCGATAATTATTTTTTACTCTTCAAACGTATACTATGTGACCCTAAAATATCGAACATGTCTAGAAAACTGGTCGTACATCAGAACTCCACCACTCACTTATTATCAGCATAATAAATCAATGCTACAAAATCCATATACAAGCTATAGAAGTGATGTTTCATGTTTGGTTCTTTTTTTGGTACATGTTTTCTTCGGATTAGATAAGCTAATGTTTCTTTCTTTGATCATTTAAACCGTGTTTGAGTTTATTTTTTGCAATTAGTTGAAGAAATCACCTTCCTCCATTACAATGTTTTTTATTTTTAAACGAAAGACAATCACTAAACTCAATACATGGTGTAATATAACAAGTATACAAATGTTCAGTGTATGGGGTAACAATAGATGGGCTCCGTTTCTGCAGGGCAGACAAAGATGCTTGTCGCTTACTTACCAATGGCACATACACAGGTCAACCCCATCATGACATAGTTTGAAAATCGATCGGTCAAAAAAAAAAAAAATACACATCTGATTTCTTTGTATTATTTTTATGATCAGTTAATTGTCATAAACATTATTTTCCCGAAATCGCGTATTGTGGAATCTATCGAGTGAAGCCATGCTCGACTGTTTGCACTTCTTTCGACGAATTCACGGCAAAGGGAGCTGTGAAATTCAGAGGCCGGCAAAATAGTGGTTTTAACATTTTTGTGTACAAAAAAAATCAACTAAAAATCGGATTTGTAAATCGCCGAGCATATCGATTTCCAATCTCTGTCATGACTTTGAATTGATGCGACGTAGGACTAAACCGAATGGTTCTTTAGACCTATATCGCAACAAGTTAACGATAGATGTTCTAACCGTGTTGAAGAGTTTTAAGCTTTTATATCCAATAATAAAATATACATGAACCTCCTACGCTAAATAAGAGCAGGGACCTCTGGGAAAAGGTACACGTCTGGTTCATGTGACAGGTAAAAAGTATGTTACCTTAACGGTGACAAAGATATATTGGTCAGGAGATTTTAGTCTGCTGGCGACTTCAGGCCAATAATTCACTACCTCCCGCATGACGTCTGTAAGTGAGAATATATAGACGGAAGAATGCCCCTGGGAGCTTAAGAAACGAATAACGATAAACCCCCTAGGTTCGCTCAAGGAGTGCAGCCGGCCAAAGAGATCACGATTCTTGGAATTTATACAGAAGATTAATAGTTCTACTATTAACAGGATTGTAAAAATTAGCCCGATATAGATATATCAAGCATTTCAGTGAATGTTAGATTGAATCGGTTTTTTTAATACAAACATGGATGGCGTACTTGCAAGTCAATCTTATTATTAATTTAGAGGAAAGTTTGTTTGTTGCTAACTTCTAGTTTTGAGTCTAATCTAGACAGAAATGATCAAATGCAATAGCTTTAAACACAATCGATCACATCCCTGTCTAGTTATGTCCATGCAGCCCTTCTCAGTTTATTTGTGGCTATACATCAAATTAAATAAAGGATGATATGTCCAAATAGTCTAAGAGCGATATTGTATCCCCATATTCATTCGTCAGGTCCCGTAACTCATCATGAGAGGTCAAACAGTAAAGGTCACTTATATAACGACGGATTAATCACTTCCTATGCATTTGATTAAAACCGTAAGCGGGCTTACCTCCATGACTTAGGTACATCCTGCTTGGTCATAAACCTACCGGTATTACCCTTTCGAATGTGTATATGTAGTGATATTCGCTAAAACGGGGTAAATTGTACGGTCGGAACAAGACAAATTACAGCTGAATAAATACACTGGGACGTTTATTTGATGTCATTCAGCTGCACATCAATCAGACCCCTTTTCAAAGATACCAGTCATCCAAATCAAGCAAACAAACAAAATATAAAGATACTAACAAGTTTAATCATTTTCAAATGAATAGGATGGTTCAATTTTATGTTGACCTACATAATACACTTTAACTTTTTTACGCAGCTGCAAAGTAGAGTCCCTTCGTCACTTCCTGGTAAGACAGTAATGGTGTGAGTTTATCCCAAAGTTCCCAGATTGAGTTTAAAAAAACTAGATGGTACTTGATAATTACAACATCTGCATATGGTGCTTTAATAAAACAGTGGAAATCCGCGGATAGGACAGCAAGTTCCACCATAACCTCTTCTTAGTCCCTCATACATCTCGGATACGCTATTGGAGAATTGAACGTGTGTCGAGCACCGAACGAGGTAAAGGCAGTCCAACACGATACGTGTTAGATGTAGTTCTGGATCTTTATTAGTCTGTCATATAATGAAGACTTGTTTACATTACTTCTGGGTAACCCGGTGACGGTAACCTTACATGTATCAAGCCGATTATAAAACTGTTTCCAATGCTGTTTTGTTTGTATTTTGATATCGAAACGCCTGAAATTGAATCCGCCAAAGATAAAAGGAAATGAGCAGAACGGAAATAAAGCATATTAAAGCATGTACGTGTAACACCTAAGGCAAATTAAAGTCAATATGCAGACAAAACAATGCGGAAACCTGAATTAGGAGTTCTTTTTCATCAAGACAATTATCGAGTATACATTTACCGTGACTGCATATCCGTAATAAATAGGAATGTTTTGAACATCCAGCATCCGCTTGATATCTCGTTCTAGTTGCATCAGTATTCCGGTCTGAACAAGGCTCTATGGATGGTGAGAGCCTGTAAGTGACGTCCTGGGATCTGTGGTATAGTTCACGTTCTTTACTCCTGGCTGGGCATCCCCTATATTTTTTCCAGTTCTAGCATAAACGGAAAGTTAAAAAGATGAAAATTCTTTATTCAATCCTACAGCTGTGGTAGTTCACGTAACTCACCCCTAGCTGGGCATCCCCTATATTCTTTCCAGTTAAAGCATAAAGGGAAAGTTAAAAAGATGACAATCCCCTATCCAATCCTACAGCTGTGGTAGTTCACGTAATTCACCCCTGGCTGGTTACCCCCTATATTCTTTTCAGTTCTAGCATAAAGGGAAAGTTAAAAAGATGAAAATTCCCTATCCAATCCTACAGCTGTGGTATAGTTCACGTAATTCACCCCTGGCTGGGTATCCCCTATATTCTTTTCAGTTCTAGCATAAAGGGAAAGTTAAAAAGATGACAATCCCCTATCCAATCCTACAGCTGTGGTAGTTCACGTAATTCACCCCT
>JARFOD010043725.1:0-10166 GCA_031763545.1 Mopalia muscosa | reverse complement strand
GCCTCTTACGATCGACCGAGGAAGCCGAGGGAGTATTCTGCAGGGCCATGGCCCACCCGCTCCCTCACAGGGCAGTAAAATAGTAATTTTGTACAGGTTTGTGCATGGGTCTTTCTTTTTATTTAGTGGCAGAACGTAGGCTTGTGAGTTGCAATAAATGATAGCTAAATTTTGTTGCTATTTGATGCTTGATGCTATTTGGGATCCCTTTTGCACCTCTAGTAAAACATTATTTCTAGTCTATCCTGTATAATGTCAAGAATTGTAAGACATATTAAATTATGTGTCTGTTATAATCTCCAGCCTCTAACAAAGCGAGAAGCTGTTCTATTTCCCAATGATATAAAGACACTTTACATTCTAGAAAAGTGTACCAGACAAGATTTTACCAATGTAGAAAATATCCATCTTTCCATGTATTAAAGGACTGACAATTTTTTTTTAACAATCTCAACAAAGAAAAAAAAAATTGTACATATTAAGCCTCATTTTCAGGCTTTTGAAGGAAACACAAATTCACATCTATAATCATTCATGGTTTTAATTTTTTAATAAAAGTCTGTAATATAAATTTGAAAACTGAAACTGAATCTCCAGGAGTTTTCAAGGAACAAAAATGGTTTTCCATGAATTTATAGGAGTTTCAAGGATTGTACGAAATGCTGATATGTATTTCCAACAACAACTTGCACTAGCACGACGATAAAATGTGATGTGTTTTGATAATGTGCTAAAATGATGATAGCCCGAAGGCAAAACTAGATTGTGAATTTGTTGTAAGAAAGCTGTGAGGTTGATTTGCTGATTGTTCTCCAGAAAAAGTCGAAAGACGTCAGTGGTAAACATATCGTGACACACTCATCCCCTTCTGAAGGTACAGTCGCTAATTCACCTTTATGTAGCAAATGGGAATGCCAGACATGTGGCCAGAGAATGTCCAAATTCATTTCCCAAGTCTGGAATCGTGTACATACAGATAAAAACTCAATAAAATTGCGCGTTCAGAATTTATACATTTTTGGTTTCATTCTTAGATTATTTCAGAGATTATTTTGTCATCTTCACAAATGCCAATTACAGGTGAAGTTCAGAAAGATGAGCCAGAAGACCAGTATCTGAATCAACCTTTATCAGTTTATATTCACCATCATACAACCAGTGAGAAATATCCATACAAAGGTATGTACATTTATAAGCTAATGATGGAGAGAGGAGATGGATTATTTTGAAACAGACTGGGGTTTTAGGGTGATCACACCTGTGCTTTTGGGGAGAACACACCCAATGGGGTCTTCCCATGATTATGCAAACTTATTTGAGCAGGACCAATTGACAGATTTTGCAAATTGTTTGCAGTGTTAGTCTTAATGTGAATTTTGATTCTGATTTTGACAAATTGGGTATATCTGACCTTCAGTGAAGATCGTACATGTATTGTATAGCAATTTTGTTTTATTGTTTTCATAAATGCACATTTATTTATCTAAAAAATCAGCAAAGCAGTCACAAATGCAAATGTTAGGTTATTTCACAACATTTTTAAGGGCAGATTTTAAGATTGTTTAAAGATCACAGCACTGGGTGTAACACTAAGACAACCATTTTATTGTAATCTTTACAAAGTTCATTGATAGCTGAAGATACTACAGTATGACTATGATATGTTCCTTAGGCAGAAAATTTCAAAAGAGGGAATTGCAAACCCTTTTTTGTTTGTTTAAGATTTGTTTTGCTTGGTAAAAAACCAAAAAGGAAACCTTGTAACCAGGAAGATTAACTTGAAGTAGGATCCGTAGGCGCACATGATAACCACTTAGCCAGGGGCCCATTGGTTTAATGAAAATATTCTCTGTAAACTCTATATACATCTCCAACATAACTTATGGCATTTCAATTGTACTTTTCCTTCCTCCTTCAAGTCAACATATGTCAACCCAATGGTGTGAAAGTTGCCTTAAGGCACAAAGGAAATTGCACCAATAATGTAATGATTTACAGGACTGTTTGCTAGGTTTATCCTCAAAGCCATGCTATTTTATATGGCTGTTTTCAGATTTCCTGGACCTCGTTTCAGGTTACACACCATCCTATGATTGTCCTGTATCATTGAGCAAGGAATATATTCAGAAGGCCCAGAGGAAGTGGGCTATTTAGAGGATCTAGTGTGTTACATGATTTGAGTACAGACATGAAATGGGAAGGAAGAATTGACATGTCTACAAATCCAGACTGAGTCCCAGGTGTGAGTACTTAACGGATCTGTCAATGGAGATGAGGGTAAATCGGAAGAGTGGTCAGGCTGGACATGAGTTCGCTAATCAGGCTAGAGATATTATGTACACCAACAATATAGGATTAACAGTTTTTCTTTAGTCCTTGTGTTGCATGGTGGAAGGAATCTACTTACTTGAACGGATGTAATTGATGAATTTAATACATTAGACATTAAAACCTTCCCTTCCCCTTTTAATAAATTATCACTGACATAACATATCACAGAATATGCCAAATATTACAAACCATTAAGCTTAGGGCAACAAATCAGTTAATTTACCCGCACTGCTAAAATGGTTTCAAAATTGTCTCCCAATAAAAATAAAAAGCATTCAAAGTGAAATTATTTACAAGCTTTCCAGAAAATGGCAAGATAAAAAAAAATGATTTTGGGTACATATTACAATTAACTCCCCAAAAACATTGATAACCATTTGCCTGACATGTTTGTTCAATACAGTCTCAGTATTGGAATGAAAACAACAAGAGGTTTTAGTTCTGGGTAATTGTTAATACTAAACCGTAGATCTTACACTTGGCCAGACACTAGAGTTTTAAATCGACATCATAACCCTGCAACTTAAAATTCAATGTAACATAAACCAGGTCTTCTGGTTTGAGGTGTGCTGTCCTATGCTTTATAAACACAAATCACTCATCTCAAAACAGAAGGCCTGTAAAATATTACACATAACTTGCAAATTAGTTTTTTGACAGATCTGTTTACATTATAGGTAAAAATTCCCTGGAAGTCATAAATAATTCAGGCAAATGCAATCACTTCCATATTAACTTCGTGTATTTGTGTATTATATAAACCTGTTGATACTAACACAAGGCAAGAATTAAATCTAAAAGAAAATATTGGTAAAATTCTTGACAACAAAAGCTGCCAAATCAAATCAAACTTCTACATTTCTCTGTATGCATGGGACGGAAAACAGATTACAGGAAAGTACCAGCACTAAAACAGTTGATGTTCCTTTGATGAGATTAACGCTTCAAGCTCTATGAGTTAATGCCTCGGTGTAATTTCCTAAGTAATCCATGAGGACTAGAAAAACTCTTCCATGGTGTATTGAGTACCTGTGTTGTATTAACAATTCAGACAATACACTTTATTATAGATCTAAACTTTAAATTGATGTACGATATAATGTTTTAACAATCACTGTATAGCTGTAGGATTCTCGATTCCAAAAGTTTGTACTGGTGAGGCATTATCAACTGAATATTTTCTAAATTTGTTTTAGTGGAATCAGGACAAAACTGTAAGTTTACAATATAACACATGTATCCTCTCTTTGTTTTTGGTCATTTTCCATAGATACAGCCGTCTGAGCGTGTCCACTCGGTGCTTCATCCCAGAGTCGACTTACTCACACACATCATATAAAATATATAATCCCTCAAATTAATAAATGGTTTGTTTTATTAAGCTTTAATGCCAGAGGATAAAAAAAAAAAAAAAATCCTATGCGGGACAAAAATGGAAGAAGACATCGTAATATTATTTATATCAAACTTGTAATAGTTTCAATGCATCAAGATGACATTAAACTTATATAATGGCATGCCCTCCTGAGTGATCTGCATAGAAAGGATTGCCCAGATTTCAGGTCTATTAATGTTTCAAGTAACCAGACATCTAAAAAGCGGTCAACAATATTCATGTTGAAATTAATATGAAGTGGAAGTTCATCATGTTAAACACACTTAACATGATCCTATCGTTTCTGACCATTTTAATAAAAATGTTTTCCCCACACGCCAAAAACAAAATGACTGTATTAAATTTAATGTAAGGTTTCAAAAGAATATTAAAAAGAATATTGTCATTTTAAGTATTGGTCTTTAACACCATTCGATATTCTAGAGTAACAGTGGTAATGTCAACCCCTGGATGTGTGCATACAGTGTAATGGCAATAGTTATGGTTAAAATAAAAGGTTGTAGATTCCATCAACAATGGGGGATAAAAACAAATTGACAGACAGTTGAACTGCCAGATTGTAAAGATTAAACTATTTACAGAAAGATAAATCAACGCAGAGTAGATAAGATAAAGCAACAGAACAAAATGGGAATAAATTTGAGAAAAACTGGGATATAAAAGATAAATTTATGAATAGCGTGTATTTGTTTGTAGAGCCTAAAATGAGCCTCTTTAGATTCTGAAGGGTGGAAGAGTGATCTATCAAAGACAAATCAAAATGATCTAAATACAAACCTAACTTTCCAAAAACTATTCTCCTTTTTACAGAGATAAATCACGTGAAAATAGATATCAGGCTGAATAATCGACCACAAGCAATTCCATGCACCTACAGCACTATTTCCCACATACAAAATCCTGTTTTAAACTTGATAACAGAGAACTAAAATGGTAAAAATGGTTCTATGCTTAGATAAAGGTAAACTATTTTTTAATACATGTATAAACACAAATAATTGGTTCACCTACTTTAAGAGAGATGTATGGATGGATTTTCTGTTTTTGTAACGCCTGGCCCATAATATAGGAGAAGGTAACATCTGAATGTCCAGAGCAGGCAAACTGCTGGCAACATTACCATAGTTTGGTGAAGTTTGAGATAAGCACCGAGGCCATAGCAGTACATTCCTTCATCAAAATTCCATCAGATATTAACTGGTGTTTCCCTGATATGAATCCTTCCAAGGTTCACGGCTCATTTTGGGCCCACATTCCAATAAACAATCTTATGAACTGGGGAGTCTTGGTCGCGTGAGTGTTGATGACAGCAAGAATTTTCAAAGCTCGTCAAGAAAATTCAAAGAGCAGTATTCCTGTCCTTCTCTTGTCAATAGAGGACTTATAGGATTTGGAATGCTTCTAAACATGAATGCATTTTATACAGGCAAAGAAATAGAGATAAATTTGTCAGCATTTACATGTGTCAATGAGCTGGGCAAATCACGATATGACCCAATTTGTGAAGTTAACGAGCCACAGCCGTGAATAAGCTTTAAACGAGAAAGGACAAGTGGATTAGCTTCACTCGCATCTGAGATAATTTCTACTGGCACATGGACACGATTCCTTCATGGTTTGCCAATTCAATCAAAATCACATGCCACAATTTCATTTTGTAGTTATTCACAGCGTCTACTTGACCTCTACTAAATATCTCCCATTGACCTACAGCCATGGTCATTCAAACACGAGATTTCTTTACAATTAAATACTAAACAGGCAACCCTACAATACAATAGTGCTCTAACATGTATCATATAATTAAATTGTGAGAATAATAATAATATTTGAATGAATCTGAGGTCACTGGTACAATTCTTAATAGCTAACCCCTTCTCCTATGAGCACAAATAAGTTACACAAAAACCTGTCACCTTGGGTCATGTAATTGAACATTTTATCATTCACCTATTTGACTACATCTAACCAATTGAACAATTGTCAGCATGTGTATTGAATTTCTATACACTGGTAATAATTGAGGAAATAATTAATTCTTTAACCCAACATTTTAAGTGGTTGAAAACAAAACCTATATGTTTTAAAAGATCAATAATCATAATTCAACAAGAAAACTGAACAAATAACATTTTTGTTGTCAAAAATATGTGAGCGGATAAAACAAATTTGAAAACACAAGGCGGCAGCAGTGTGTGAAATATTCAAGAGAGACATTGAGCAAATCACAGTTCCTGCAAAAACAATTCACAATGAAAAAAAGGAAAACATTACTGAGAACCAATTAGAATCGGAAAAAGTTTATAAATTAGATTGACGTGATCACGGAATGTAATTTGTTCTCGGCAACCAACACAAGAATCGCAGGAAACGTCAGGAGTGCAAATGTTTCGAGTTTCACAAACAAAATTACTGTATTTTCAGATAATACAATTGTTTCCAAAAACAACATGACATTTGTTGCACTGGAAAAAAAATAGTTAACCTCAAATAAATCACATTGCTTGTTTGGCTGTCAAAAAATTATTGCTTTTTCTTGGACTTATTTTCTAGATTGCTCTAATGGATAGGCTCATGCAATTTGCAGGAATTATTGTTATTCCAATCACAGAGGATAGTAGACATGGCAAACATTTAACACACTAAAGATATAGTTTATTCAGAGCTCAAGTTATCCAGTAATGGAATCATATTTAATGCAGCAATATTGGTCGTTATTATTTGAGGACTCTATTCGGGGCTTAAATTTTGACCCTTTTTTTTTTTTTTTCCTCTCTGAAATCTTCTTTTTATAATCTTAATAATACAAAAAGTTTTACCAAAAAATCAAGTATTTTAGAATGGGTTTTTAAGATTTAAATTGTAAAATGTGTGCTTTAACAGTTATGTATATCGAAGGGCAGAAGGGATTAACAAAGATTAACTTCAACTGACTACCTGCTGACTATTGCCACAAACCAATCTGTGAAAGGCCATCAGATAAATTGTATGACCATTTGGGATGTGTATTTAGTAGACATGGAGAACAAATGATTGTGGGTGGTAGAATACACATTTATACAGACTACTCATGCCCCCAGCAGGACTTCTACTTGATGGTCATTAACAAAGGTGTGAACGAAATTTGTGAAGCTGATGTCACTCAAATTTCGGAGTTAAAACTGCCATTTAAAGACATTTTAAAAAAATTAATGCAATAGATAAAACTCCATTTTGCCTTTTCATTCAATCATAAAATGTTGTTTATTAAATCTATTGGAGTAATCTTAAAACAATCCGGAGTTCAATCATTTACATATGTTTAGCCTGGTCTATCAGCTTTCAATTTTTTTTATTTTTATCTTTTAAATCGTTTATTTCTCGTAAACTATTTGCACTAAGTCTTTGAAATTTGGCACAGACAATCTAGAAGCCATTATCTAAAAAAAAAAAACAGTCATGCAGTTTTTTGATATTGATTTTAATAATCTGCAAATATTTTTTAAGGGCAGATTATTATTTTTTACATACATTTTTATCAATTGTTTAAAAGTAACTTGAAATTCGAAAAACCCTATGACAGTTTTTTAGTTTAAATACTTGTCTACAAAGACATGCAAGTTTGGCAAAAACTCTCAACCCATCTGGGATTGTTTGTTTGCTTGTTTGATTGGTGTTTAACGTCGTTCTCAAGGTTATTTCACTTATATGAAGACAGACACAAATACAGAACATCATAAAGCTTCACGTTACCCTAAAGCTCTGCGAACATCAGGGCAACAGAAAGCAACCTCTTTTCTCGCCTCTTACGATCGATGGAGGAAGCCGAGGGAGTTTTCTGCCGGGCAATGGCCCACCCGCTGCCTCGAGGGGCCAACCCATCTGGGAAACAAGGGTCCATTAAACAAAATTATTTGAAGTTTTTCTTTATAAATGCCATTATAAAATAAAATAAATCATAATATGACAATATATTAAGAATCTTGAAGTCCCCCGCTTTCTAAATATATATATAATGTTAATATAATCATCCTTTGAAAATACCTGCAAAAGCCAAGAAAAGAGTCACTTTTTCGTCTCCTGACTAGTGGTAGAGTCCTTAAACTAATGGTTTATTATAATCATTTTAAAGATTTATTTTTCTGTGGTGCTCAAGGGTATTTTGCTTAAAGCGATACTCCCGACTTAAATAACCCATATATCCCTTGCAAGGTTACCTTTTAATATACGTAAATGTGGCATCAACTTATCGTTTCTTCATTTTATAAAATAACCTGGGGGTTACAGATATGTACCTTACTACGACCACTGGTAGCTGACATGATGGGCGTGGCCAGCCCTGACTATGATGTCAAGTGACTAACACTCTTCTGTGTAACAGGTTATAACATGTGTGAACCAATGACCTGCATAGGTTAACTGTTGAAAGTTCAAACAGTCCACTCTACAGGTCTCGTGACGTAGGCACCTTGAAATTCGTTAATATTTGTGGAGTTCTTCCGTTTAAATTAATGATAAAAGAACCTAGACATGGCCGCGTGGATACATTTGACTGTAGTGTTTGCATTACCCAATATTTAAGATGCAATTATAAAATGGGTATGGCTTGATCAGAAAATTAGAGAGCATAATTGAACACAAGAAATGATGCCCGTTTTACCGATATGCTTTTTACTGCAGCCCGGAGTTTCGCTTTAAATGATGGAGGTTTGTTCATTTCCCATTCTGAATTTCTTAATTATGATGGGGAACTAGGAAGTGGCCTAGCACATACTGAAGGGATTGCCAGAGACAATCAATCTTATACAACTACTTAAGGCTATTTCACTTATATGGCATCAGATTGTTCATATCCATAGGGGAGAAACCTTGTAATACCCAGCCTCATGATCTTATCATAAACATTAGTCCGACACACTGACCACTCAAATACTAACATTAATTGGACCTTCCTGAACTTGTGTTATATTGGGGTCTTAAGCCCTTTTAAAGATCATTTCACTCATTTGAACCTATGTAAGTCTAGAAAATGAAGGAAACACACCTCATAGAAAATTATATTTTTGTTGAAAAAGATGTTTGTTTGTTTGAGCTTCAAGGTTGTACTCAGGGTTATTTCACTTATATGAAGACGGATTATCTGAGCAGAGTTTCACTTGCAATGGGTGAAAAACTGAGAAAGCACCTCATTAAAACTGCACAGCGATTGGCAGAACTGCATCATGTGACTGTGAATGTGAGCGATACATTGGAGCATGTACTGTTTGATTGTTTTCTATTTAATGTTGTACACAAGGGTATTTCACTTATATGATGATGGATTGTCCACATCATACTGCTCCTTGTCTAAAAACCACCCCCATAGTTGCCAGAGGCACATTTTGTGACTCACTCATATATCTGAAGATCGACAGGTGGATTCGATCCCATGGACAGTAAATCAACGTAGGATTAGCAGACGCACATGCTACCACTAATCCACAGGCTTGTATATATATATATATATAAATTCTTATCTATTTATTTTATTTATTCATTTAAATTTACCTGTCTTCAAAACTTCAATTGTGTTTGTCAAATTGATTTTGATTGATAAAGTCGGGCAGACTTCTTCTCTTCCAGATAGATTGAAGAAATCCATTTGTATTCTTAAATTAATCATCTTATCAAAAATACTTTAATAAAATTCGTTAATTTTATTTAAAATCATGTTTAAGTTAAAATTGAAGTAAACAAGAACACCTACAGAAAACCTTTAAAGAATTGGAAATGAAAGCCAGTAGGGTGTTAACAATTTGAGGTACTGTCTGAGGTTCATAGAAGGTCAACTTAATTGCCATCTGATAGATAAAGACAGAGGTGTATCTCGTGGGCAACGAGGGAGGTCCCTCCACAATACAGCTGACACATCTCTAGGTGAACCTTCGCTAAAAGGAATCATTTTGATAGAAAACCCTAGAGCTGGTCACCTTTGATTTCACACTATATTTTCATTTCGTTGACAGCAGGTGTAAAAAGTAAACTGTTCCTCACTTTGTCTATCCACTACACCAACACGCAATAAACCATTCAACCTGTCAATAACGCCTATAACAGAGGGCATCATTAGCTGGTTAAATAGATTCTTTTGTCAGATTATCAAAGGAGATGTTCAGGCCATGTTAAAGTATATGCTTCAGCCAAGATGTCTCAGGTTTTTAGCTGCGGCTTAGCAGCTCTATAACTCACTCTGTCTGTCGGTCAGTCTGTCTGTCGGTCCCTGATGACGTGAACAGGATAGAAGCCAGACCGCTTCAGATAGAGACTTCAAATTTTGAATGCAGCTTAATATGGTGCTAAACTAAACTCCTATTGAAAATGGTTATCATTCCGAACAAATTTCAGGTTTCCATGGCAACAAATATGTCCCGATCTGTCCCTTTTTTTTGACATGACGACGTGAACAGGATAGAAGCCAAAC
>JARFOD010043714.1:0-10166 GCA_031763545.1 Mopalia muscosa | reverse complement strand
AAACCTCGTAAAAACCACCCCCGCGATTGCCGGAGCCACAACATGTGACTCGCTCATATACCTGATGGTCGAAAAGGCGGACTCGAACCCGTGAACGGTAAATCGAAGCATGTTTAGCTCAGGAAGCGCATTCACTACCACTAAGCCACGGCCGGGGGCCCGTGCTTGCTTGGACACTGCTTTCCTCTAAATCCATGTTAATACAATGTTCTGAGGACGAGTCAGCGAAGTACAATATCACTTCACATGCCAACTTATTGAGCATGATAATTGTGACTTCTATAGCCAAACCAGGTGAAACAAATTTGGGTTTATCGTCGTACTCAAGGGTATTTCATTTGTATGACAAGTAATCATTCTGCCATATTTAAATATGGTAGAAAACACTGAAGAAAGCCTGTAAAAATCTACGAAGATAATTGCTGTAGCAGCATCAAGTCACTCCCTCATTTACCTGAGGTTAGTAGAGGGATTTGCACCTGTGAGAAGTACATCAAAGGCTGGTCAAAATGCGGTATGTATATAAAATCAGCTACTTTGAGGAGGTTTTGTTTGCCATTGATAAAATGATCTTAACCGTATAAGGGTTTTCTATACAAATCCAATTGGAATAGGAATAATGTGTGGATACATATATTGCAATATATGTATGTCATCAAATAATGTTAATGTTACTTCTTTGTAATAACTACTAAAGTTTCTTCGTTTTGACTGTGGGGAGTAGCAAGACAAGCAGTGAAAAAAAGAAGGGCTTCTTAAGAGCTCTGTTATTACATTTTAGATCACATTTCTTCAACATCACATTGGCATAGTCAGTTTAAAGGATTTAAACAACTTGTCCAAACATTGAATGTCATTCTATAGTCAGAAAGCCACACACAGGGTATTTTTAGCAGTAATCTAAACAATTCCGGCAGATTTAAAACAAAACTGAGCATTTAGTCAGAGTATTTAACCAATGGGCATGGTAAATATGTGAAAATTTTGAGCACCCTAAATGGTGAATATTTCTATTTTCAGAATAATTACTTGCCAAAGAGTTTAAAGGGTTGTATAAAAGATAAATCTAAAGACTAAGTAGACTCCAAAAAAGGGAGAGTTTATCAGAATCATAAATTATTCATTGGAATAGCTGTGTCTAAAATTTAAACAAAATGTAAATCTGTAGTTTAATCCAGATAAGGAGTAAGCATTGCTTTCAGTTGGCCATGTCTTGCTGTGTAAAGGGGAGATAACTTGATATCACACTAAGCTCCATTAACTTCCATGTTAAGCTTGTCACAAGCTGTTTATTATTAATTTTGGGAGGAGACTTATTTTACAGACGGTGAAAAAGGAAAGAAGGAAAATCTGGGTTTGAGTTTTGAAAAATTATTTTATGCATTATTAGCAAAAAAAAACAGAATGTTCAGACACGGTGAAACTGGACTATGTGATTCAAATGAAATATTTGAAGAGCCGGAGCAAAATCACACTGTTTGTCAAAGTTAACCAAATTTGCCTGAAGAGCCATTAAGAATTTCCTCTGTAAGATTTTGGTGATGTTTAGAGTTTTGAGGTACACCATAGTCTGCTATTCAGGAAAACAGGCCAGTCTTAAACTGGGCTACTTAAGTACTTTTAATCTATATTCATTAGTTCCTTTTACAATTATTATATGCTATAGATTGTTAAACTGAAGGTGGAGAAAAGTAAACCTTTTTTCTTTCAAGTCAGAAACATTACTTACCAAGTCTACATGATGCAATGAAGCTTAAGAGAGCATGTAGCTATGAAGCTTAACAGAGCAACAAGACTTAAAATTTCCATTAATTTTTTGGCAGACACTGTACTTGTAGGACAGGGGTAGAACTACCACAGTGAATACAAGGGGAGGTAATTACTACCCCTCCAAGCAGCTCTCCTATCAGGTCAGTTTAATATTAGCCAAAAAAATCTTACCTTTGACATAGAGACTGGCAGGATGTGAATAAGCCACACCTTTCTCATTCTCTGCAACACACTCGTATTTCCCCAAGTCTGACTCTTGACAACGTTCAATCTGTAAGTTACCTGAGAGATGAAAAAGCAAATATCATTCAAAGCACCATACATTAAAGCATTCAACAGAATTGTGTTTTTATAAAGCACTCCTAGAAAGCAACAGTTTTCCTATGGGCGTCAGGCTATCTATTTTTACCACCATTTATTAAGTCAGTATGCCAACAATAATTTCTATTTTATTACTTTGGGTGTGTGAAGAAATGACAAACTGTAATTATATAGTAATTTTGAAAAGCTGTAACTAATACTTGTCTCTCTGTCATACAACTGACGGCCAAGGCACCTTACACGTATAGGTGTCTTTCAAATCTCATTTCTACCTATGTTTAACTTATATCAATCTTACCAGAGTCCATAATAGTTAACCTGGGGTCACTCATGTCCACAGGTATCAGGTCTTTAAGCCACATCACGGAGGGTTTGGGGTCCCCTGTGGCCTCACAGCGTAATAAAGCGGGGCGACCTTTTTCCACGGCCATCATGCCTGGGTTTGTACTGATCTGTGGGTAACCTCTTGGAACACCTGCAATAATCATTAAAAACTAAACATTACAATTCATGCATTAGAAATTACTTTGATTTTAACCTAAAATGTGGACATAAGAACAAGGGAAACATAAATCTGATATAAAGAAATAGTTGTAATGAGATTGTAAAATCATTTGAGATAACAGTATCACACACCTAATTGTTTTCGTGTCACATCTTTCAACAATCACTCAATTATGAGGCCATCGACCCACAGGACAAGCAATTTATATTGTATTTGTAGTTAAACCATCATCAAGATTGTTTGATTGGGGTTTTGCACCATGCCTAGGGATATATCACTCATTTTATGGCAATCAAGCTCAATAGGTGAAGCAAATCACCAGGGTTAAGAAAAGAAGCAGAACATCAGGTTCCAAAACATGATAACTGCCTGACATACATGTACAGGCAATGACTGTGACCGTAGCTGACCTTACTCCTGGTCGTTTAGTGGATAACAGTTTTCCATATGTACATTAAACATGTTTTCATAAGTCATATTTACACATCTAAATGTTCTGAAAAAAAAAGAAAAAAAAACCTAACTGACTGACTGACAAAAATTCAAATTACAGAGAATAGTATAACAATTTAACACAATTCATTGCATAAGAACATGAAATAAGATTTGTAAATTTTCTGTAAAACTCATTAACAAAAGTTCTGAACACAACTTTGTTTTCTTTTTTTATAAATGAATGTATTTATAAATCCACATACAATTTTCCAATGGTATAGATAGAAATGATACTGCATGATAATACCAGTACTGGGTTTGAGAATCAAACAATCTAGGTATAGTGACAGGTACATGCTAGGATCTCAAAGAGCTCAGACATGAACATACTTCGCTGAAACTCAATCAGATTTAATTGCCCCACATGTTACAATGTTTTGAAAGATTTATGTCATGAATGCAAATCTATTGTCCATTCGTAATTTCACCTTACATGAACTAAATTCCTTAAAATAATGGGATTCGGAGTTGTGGCCCCTGATTTTTTAATTCTTAATCAAGTCAAGAGTAGCCTCCCTTGAGTAATTCCCAGCAGAGGCACTATAAGCCATGATTTGACTGATTGGTAAGGGAATAACGCTTTGCTCAACGGCTTTCTTATGACAAAAATTGACATAAGCACAACAATAAAATTGAAGTTTCCATTTATATGTATGTTTAAAACTTCATCATATCCAAGTGTTAAGCTAAGACTGCATTGCTCAGCTCCAAACAAGTGATCTTTAGATAGAGGACCAAATACATCTGTATTTCTCACCTATCCTCAAAATTAGGTTGTTCACTTGTACCTAACACCATGGGATTGGGGTTTAAAATCTTGCCTAAGGTTATTTCACTGATATGAAAACGTGCCAGCCCAATGAGTGAAGGAAAACACTCTTGATACAACTGTTAACAGTTACAAGACAAAAAACATCATGCTTTCCTGTTGCCCCTTAGCTGTGAAATTAGCAAGGTACCAGCCAGCTCATTATTTTTACAGTGGAAAACCAGGAGGAACCCTTGTAAATCCACCCTTACAAATGCCGGAGTCACATCTTGTGAATCACTGATATACCCGAGAGTCGACAGACGAACTCAATCCTGTGAACGGTACATCAAAGTAGGCTAAACATGTGCACTCACTAACCACTAAGACACGGCCGCTGGCCTATCACCGTAATAAGAGGCATTCACTCTGAAATATCAGATTTTCAACAGGAAAAATTTCACCCACAAAGGTATGATGGTCTTGGGTAGGGTCTGGTAGTTTTTTTAATGACATACCCACAAATAAGTTGTTACTCTTATTTCAACACATCCTCACCTCAGTTTCCTCCATTATAAATATCTGATAATCTCGGCGAGTGACTGTCTTACCAATTTACCATAAAAAGCGTGTAAAAATTTTTTCAGCAAAATAAAATTGTGATTGTCATTGCTTGTTCCATGATAGTAGGATCTGTAGTCATACATTGTTTTCACTCATACGATAATGTGTCCACCAAATGGGTGAAGGAAATCTCTGGAAGCATCACTGGAAGGACAAGACAGGACAATCACAAGATGTACAGACACCAAAACAAATCCGCTTCGTGTTATTCTTTTGATTAAAGAACACCCTGGTAAAAGTTCCAAACTGTTGATTTCAATGAGAGTCTTTCTTAGCAGGATTCCAGCATAACGTCTGACCCTAGTCATAGCTAAAAAAAGTGGGGAAAGTATTAAAATTTGGGAGTTTGGGTGACTTGAATACTTTGAAACCCCTGTGCAGTAATTAAGTAATGGAGTTCTTCCAGTAGACTGGAGACAGAGAACAGATCTCAACCAGCCATCACCTACATCTACTTATGTAGACTAACCGATATGCATGTACATGTCATAACAGTTTCTCTTGTAGAATAAAGTCTGACTACAGATCCATTAATCAGCTGATCAGGAACAAGCACTGTTCTCAAAGTAAGATTTTTGTTTTTGTAATATGATGACGCGCAAGCCTAGTCAATGAAGTATGCACAAGAGATAGCAAACCAATAACAATTTTCAAGCAGAGAGGTCAAGTTATGTTACAACAATTATTTGCTTGATTGGGGTTTTATGCCATATTTGAGGTTATTTCACTCACACATTCCAGGCTCACAACCTATAAGGACTAGAACTCTGACCAGTAATGGCTCTCTGTTTAACACACATAGTTTTTCAGGTCACTCATTTGTCCCACACTGAATAAATGAGAGAAACACGTTTTTACGGTGGTATATAGAGAAGCCGCGCCCAGCAATGCGCCCTGACCACACACAAACAGACAAGCGTTATCCTTCTGATTGACGCAGTGATGAAACAAAGGCTTGGAGGCGACAAGAACAGACATAACACAGACTCCAATCAGTCATTCTTTCACATCTACAAGTTAAGTTTAGGAAACAAGTGTATCTATCGGGGATTTAAAGTTTCATTAAATGCAACATATTTGGGGATTTTGGGGCAATTTTAACCTTTGGCCATAGAAATGTTTTAATATAAATAAAAATACCAAACGTATATCATTCATATGTGTTCCTGTATGTAAAATGTTAATGTTTTTTTATATAAATTTGATAAGAATTAAATTTAGCCTAGGAGATACTAACGTTTTGCTTGTGTTTGTACTTATTGCTAAATGCTGCTAAATGCAATTTCATGACTCAAAAGTTGTGCAGTCATAGCAACAAAGTGACTCCATGTCAAGTCGGAGCACCAGAGTTTGTCTATATCTAAAATAGTTGCAGTCAGAAGACCATTCAGTCAAGAGCCCGTCCATAACCCCGGTGGGGCCGAGTCAGACGGATAAGAGTGGATAAATGTTGAATTAGAACATTGTAGTGAATTGACATCGCAAAGCAGTTTCTGAGTCAAATAAATCAGTAAATGAATGTCAAGCCAGAACATCAGAGTGAGTTCACAAATCAGAGCAGTTTCTGAGTCTGACAAATCAGTGAGTCAATGTAAAGTTAGAACATCAGAGTGAGTTCACAAATCAGAGCGGTTTCTGAGTCTGATAAATCAGTGAGTCAATGTAAAGTTAGAACATCAGAGTGAGTTCACAAATCAGAGCGGTTTCTGAGTCTGACAAATCAATGAGTCAATGTTGAGCGAGAACATCAGAGTGAGTTCAGAAATCATAGCAGTTTCTGAGTCTGATAAATCAGTGAGTCAATGTCAAGTGAGAACATCAGAGTGAGTTCACAAATCAGAGCAGTTTCTGAGTCTGATAAATCGGTGAGTCAATGTCGAGTGAGTCAAACAAATGAGAGTTAATTCAAAACCCTCAAAACCCCAGAGTTAGTCCATATTTTAAATAAGTGGCAGGCCAGAATGAGGTCATGTCTCAAATTGATGCCGAGTCTAGTCAGGGCCAGCAGGTCAGTCTTAGGCATTTCTGCAGAGACATATAAATAGAGAGAGAAACTACAAAACCAATGGCTTTTGTATTTTTAACTTAGTTATGCGCATACATATTTTAAGACTTTTGCTTTGCCAACAGATTTCCATTGTGTGTTTACATGTAAGTTCCTTTTGGTTTCTTTCATATACATAATTTAATAAATGTTTAGTTTAGCACTTTTATTATAACATAGAAAATGTTGTAATTATTTAGTGAGACATTTTGCAACATAGCAACAAACAAATGACAGAATGTTCATTTAACAACATAGAGTAGACAATTGTTGGAGATGAAACATATATCTTCCAAAACACACAAATATACAGGAACAACAGAGACAAACATGAGGTGAACAACAGAGACAAGAGACAAAGAGAAAAAAAACTATGACGAACCTCATAAACAGAGTCCGAGACAAGGGTGGTGTTGGGATAACAGACATAGTTACAACTACAGAGACAAGTACACAGACAGACGTACAGAGAGACAAACACAGTCTGGGATGGGTGTGGTCAGTGTGAGCAGCACTGGGGGAGAGCAAAATGTCGACCCTGGGTCTATGGAGAATTTATTTCTATAAAATTTACATCTAAATTTAATTACTATAAGTCTTGGATGCAATTTAAATATTACTTAACAGACCATAAATTGTGAATTTCTGTTATCGTTAACTTTCTTCACCTCCAACATTTGATCAGTTATATTACTCTTCACACATGAAGGAATGGAAACTTTAGCATTACATGATATGATATGATATAGACAATGAATTTAAAGGGATTTTCTTTTAATTTTTATCTCTTTTTCAATCCATTTAAAATATGTTTCGTCTTTGAATAACGACTTATTATTGGTACAACAATTCTTGTTAACAAAATAAAAACAAAACACATTGATTAGTTTATTTATTTTGCTCCATAGACCCAAATCTGTAATATTAGAGAGCCATATAAAGAGCCAGTTGTGCAATACGGTTTTGTTACCTTTATATTTTAAAACCCAGTCGCTTAGACCTGAAGAGGGAAACAGACACACATATTGATTCTTTAAACAAAGAGGATATACATGTAACATGGGTTCTATGATTAACTCATCATCAGGTTATAAGACACATTCGAAATTTAGCAATAAATAAATACTTACATGTGAAAAAGGGTGGTATTTATTATCAAATAAAAAAGATACTTAAGATAAAACATTAACAAGTTTTCCAATAGACTAAACAGCTGGACTAGCAGAGTAATTGCCCTTTGTAAGAGTTGTTCCCCTTATACTGAGTCAATTCTCCTATTTGGCAGCAATGTGTTTGCACTGAGCCCCACTTCAACTAGGAGTTAAGCCATACCATAGTACTTACACAATCCTTATAATATTAACACATATCAACAAAACAAAAAAACCCAGAAAAGATGAATTCTTCAAAATAGTATGTGAACGTGTAAAGTCTCTATAAGACAAACTGATAAAATGTCTGACAAGTATTGGCTAACATGCCCAGGTTTACACGACAGTGGGGCGATTAAACCAACCCGTTTTGATAGACTTGTAATGAATTTTAGTTTTTCATTAACCTCACATAACTGATTCGGCTTGGATGGCACTGTATCAGCATCAGCTCAGACAGGTTTCCTCAGACAACAATATCTCTTATTATCCCATTCGATAAGAAAATAATCAGGCGTAAAAAAAAATTAACTTTTTGTTTTAATGCCAATTTGTGTACACATCAAACCCTTTCTAAACAGTTGGTCTACAAAACATTATATTCATGTCCAACTTCAGATAATCAGCAGAAAATAATTTTTACATACAAAATGCTTTTACTTTCTGTAAACATAAAAACAATTGTCTTCAAGATAATTACAATAATGTTTATTAAATACAATTATATAGTAATATGAGTGTCAATAAATTTGAGACGTTGAGTCAGACAAGTTAAGTTTTGTAAAGTTTGTAACACAGGGGACAGTTCCTGATTGAAGGGCTTTTAGACCACCATTTTAATTCATCATCTGAGTAATCAGACGAGTAATCCGTCCTGAACTAACATTATGTGAGTGTATAACAACCACCAGTGTCATCTACAATAGAGACGATAAGATTTCATTTCACTGACAAACTCAAGAGGTTCTTCATAGATTCAAAAGCTTCTTAAGAAGGGGTAGAGTTACATTATATGTGTTGTTTTTTTCCTAACTCGCCATCACAAAAGCTCAAATCCTGTGACTTCTCTATAATCTCCCAGGCGTGTAAATAGAGTGTTATGAAGGGTCTCAGATTGAAGATTTGAATAGATAAGCCTGTTCATCCCACACCCTGTACTGTTCCTCTTTTCACTACGACATAATACCCACTGAGCAATCTCAAAAGTCTTATTGGTAAAAATGTTCTGAATCATTCATGACAACACTTTACCTGACCCTGAAATATCTGATATCAAGATTTGACAAATTTATTACCTTGAATACCTTGTGAAAAAAGTACAAAATAATACAACAGTTTAAAGCAGTGACTTGTTCAATACTTTACACTAAGTCAACTCGGTAGAGAGTTATGCAACACTACCCTTGGACAACATGCACCAAAAAACCCATCTCATAACAAGTTATGACACAAAATGGTTTGTTATGTTTAGCAGCTTTCAGTTGTGAGGTATTTTGAGGACATGACATTTTAGGGGTCAAATACAAAGTGCATGTACTTAAAGGTATTCCCCAATGGGTTTTAAATCAGACTGAAAGTGACTGAATTATAAAGATATTACTATAAACAATCCGTAAAATAAATCTGGTATTTTTCCGATGTTTATAATTTGTTTTATTCACTTACAAACCTGCGACTTTTTATATAAGTCATTTGAACTGTAACGTATGTAGGGGAAACATTCAGAACAGTCTGTGGTGGATAATGATGACTCCATACCGGAGATACACAAAGGATTGCTACATCAGGAAACTCAAAATGAGGGCAGGCAACTTAAACAAAAATTCTAAAACAAACTCTTCCTCGGATAGCCAATTGAGGGAGGGTAATTTATCTATTGGCCAAATTTTTTTAAATGAAAATAACCAATGGTGGAACAGAAATATATAAACTGCCAGCAATTCCAGGTCGACGATGGTGACACAAATAATATTAAAATTTATCCAGAAAACATGTACATGTAAATATTTCAAATTTTTTAGGAGGGCTGATTATTCATTACTACATGTATATCAAGCTTTCAATCCTCAGTTTCATAAAGAAATTTGACATGATTTAATCTTTCACCAAATGCAACGCTACACAATCATTCTGTACGTGTAAGCTTATATATTTATAGACTTGCATTATACAGGCAATAGATATACGACGCCCAGTCGTATGGAACCTTTTGAAAGAACAGTTTACCTCTGCATAAAGAGTAATATTGAATGTGTATGGCCTTTTACCTGATCAAAAACACCTCTGTCCTATTAGTTGAACACTCACCAAAGGACGCTTCACCAAATACAACGTTACATAGGCATTCTGTATATAGTAATGGATGACACAAACACACTGAACGGCTCAGGGAAAAAACCTCACAAAATGGCAGTGAGGTTTCTATAGCCCTTATGTTTGTTTGTTTGTTTGATTGGTGTTTAACGTCGTACTCAAGGGTATTTCACTTATATGACGGACACAAATACA